>PVKU01003718.1:64425-169285 GCA_004027475.1 Anoura caudifer
CAACAGAACAAACAAACAAGCACAATATAACCAAAGACACTGAAATTGAGAAGGGGTTGATAGTCACCAGAGGGGAGAGGGGAGGGAATTTCAGGGGGAAAGGGGAAGAGTTTGGAGCAACAAGTATAAAGGTCACATGGACAAAACTAGCGGGGGTGGAAATGGGAGGGGGGTGGGGAGGGCTGGGGCGGTGGGCTGGAATGGGAGCAAAAGACAGAAAACTGTACAAGAACAACAATTAAAATAAAATTAAAAAAGAAAAAAGAATAAGATGAAGTATAAATTAACAATAGCATTGGGCATCTATAAGGTGTGCATCACACTGATAGGCAACAGTACAGATAGAAGTTCAAGCAGAATAAGATAAGGGTAAAATGAAGGTGTTTAGTGATATCAAATGGTGATAGAAGGTGAGTTCAGATTATTGAAGTGGTTAGGAAAGATTTCATGAAGGTGGTAAGATTTAAGCTTGGTTTTGAGTGATTGATCAGATAGAGAAATGTGGAAAGTATTTTTGCATTTAAAAAAAGGGCAAATGAGAAAACTAGAGAAGTGCATTTGAGGATTGGTCAAAGCAACTTTCTCACTGGAATAAAGGTTCCTGTAAGTAAAAAAGGTAATACCGTTAAGCATTGGGACAAGAAAATGTTAAGATATTGCTACTAATTAAAAACTATAAACTTTATTCTTCTGGCACATGGTTGTAATAGATAGTTGATGAAAGAACATTGACATTGATGAAAACTAGTTTTAAAAGAAAAAACTTACCTTGCAATAATGTCATGGATAGCATAAAGGATATTATGATAAGTGAAATAAATCAGTCGGAGAAAGACAAATACCATATACTTTTACTTATATGTAAAATCCACAGAACAACATAAACAAAAAATAAAATAGAAACAGATTCCTAGATATAGAGAATATACTTATGGTTGCCAGAGGGGAGAGGGTGGGGGACTGGGTGAAAAAGTGAAAGGACTGAGAAGTACACATTGATAGTTACAAAACAGTCATGGGGATGTAGAGTGCAGCCTAGAAAATACAGTCAATAATATTGTAATAGCTATGTGTGGTGCCATACATAGTTACTGGAAATATCAGAGGGGCCACTTTGTAAAGTGAATGGCTGTCTAACCATATACTGTACACCTGAAACTAACACAAAATAATAGTAAATATAAACCATAATTGAAAATTAAAAACATTAAAACAGAAATGGTCAGAAGAACAAAGAATCGATTAGGAAAGGTTGCAGAGGTAAAGATGCTCATTTGGTAACTATTTTAATAGTACAGGTATGATACATAACACAGACTACACATGTGTAGTAAGTGTTCACTGAGTAAATTAATGGTAGACATAATAAAGGAATGGATAAGAGGGAACAGGAAACACCATTTACTAAGATGGATGTGAAAATTACAAATAATAAATTGACAGAATTGGAAATTAATTGCAAAAGAAGATATAGGAAATAGTAGGAATTCAGTTCAGATGCTTGTGAAGTTTTCAAAAACAGGGAAGGAAAGAATAATAACAGCTTTACTGAGGACAACTAATTAGATCTTAATAATTTGTATTTGAGGGGGGAAAATATGGATGAAATATCAAAGTATATTTCGAATGAAAGATTACTAGGCAGAGTTCTTTTGTTTGTTTTATTACTGATTTATTCTAAGCACTTAGAAAAGTGCATGGCACAAAGTATAAGGGAGCTCCCAAAAGGAATTTATTTATTAAAAAATTGTGTATTTATTCTTAACATGTTTATACTTCAGCAAGCTTCAAAGTACTCTTCATTTCATGCAATACACTTATGGAGATGTTTTTTCCACCGCTCAGAACAGTTTTTATACTCATTGATTTTGATGCCTTTTAGTGCTTTTGCCATTTTTTTGTTTGTTTGACCTCTTCCACATAGACAAAATATTTTCTTTTGAGGACCGTTTTCATATGGGAAAACAAAAAAAGTCAGTTGGGGCAAGATAGGTGAATAGGGAGTGTGGGGCCCATGGGTCATGCTATTTTTGGTCAAAACTACTAAACACTCAGCACGGTGTGGGCAGGTGCACTTGTAAATCAGCCATACAAAGTGGGCAAACATGTTGAAAGAGTCTTCAAAAAAATTTCACTGGTGCTGAACGCAGCTTCTCACAACAACACCAGCAGGTACACTGATACAGATGGGTTTTTAAACACTCACCCAGTGGGGGAAGCCGGGACTACAAGGTCCTGCCCTCTAGAAGATAATTCCTATTTTGGGGGGCCCCCCTCATAGGTACTCAGTATGTGTTTTTTAAATCTAATTGAGATATTTAGGCAAATTTGACTTGTCTAAAGTTTATGAGACATCATATTTGCTAATAATTATGTATACTATCTACATAAAATATAAAATAATATAGGACTTCTTCAGAAGTGTACACAAAATATTATTTTAAAAGTGAACATTCATTGAAAATGTGACTTATAATTTACCATTACTTTACTTGGATTATCTTACTGAATATTCTCAATAATATTTGAGCCAAGATGGAATTCACCATCAACTCATATTAAAAAATAAAAAAAAACTCCACAGGTTTATTGTATTTTATTTTACTTTTATATTTGTATTGTTTGTGCTCTTAGAGCTGCCCCATTGTTCACCCTTCACACTCTTCCATCCAACCCACTCCCTTACTTCCATAGTCAGTCCCCACATCGTTGTCCATGTTCATGGGTCCTGCATGTTTGTATGTTCTTTGACTAATCCCTTCACTTTCCATCAATCAGTCCCCATCTCCCTCCTCCCCTCATGCACCTGTCAGTCTGCTCCCTGACTCCATGTCTCTGGTTCTATTTTGTTCATTAGATTCCTCTTATAAGTGAGATCATATGACATTTGTTTTACACCAACTGACTTATATCACTTAGCATAATAGTCTCCAGGTCAATCCATGGTGTCAAAAGGGCAGGGATTCCTTCTTCTTTTTCTTCTGCTGCATAGTATTCCATTGTGTAAATGTATCAGTTTTGATCCGCTCTTCTACTGATGGGCACTTAGGCTATTTCCAGTGCTTGGCTGCTGTAAATAGCACTGCTATGAACACAATGGAGCATAAATTCTTTTGAATTGCTCATTCAGGATTCTTAGGTTATAGTCCCATCAGTGGGATGGATCACTGGATCAAAATGCAGTTCCGTTTTTAGTTTTATGAGGAAATTCCTCAAATACTGTTTTCCACAGTGGCTGCAGCAGTCTGCATTTCCAACAACCGTGCAATAGGATTCCCTTCTGTCCACATTCTTGCCAGCACTCATTATTTGTTGATTTATTAATGATACCCATCTTAGCTGGTGTCAGGTGATATCTCATTGTGGTTTTAATTTGCATCTCTCTCACGACATTTTTTCATGTGTCTCTGGGCCTTCTGTTTGACCTCCTTAGAGAAGTGTCTATTTATGTCCTTTGCCCATTTTTCAACTGGATTGTTTGTTTTCCTGGTGTTGAGTCATATGAGTTCCTTATATATTTTGGAGATTAAGCCCTTGTCTGGTATATGATTGGAAAATATGTTCTCCCATACAATTGGTTCCCTGTTCATTTTGATAATGGTTCTCTAGCTGTGCAGAAGATTTTTAATTTTATATAGTCTCAACTGTTATTTTTTCTTTTGTTTCCCTTGCCATATGAGATATATTGGCACAAGTATTGCTACATGAAATATCTGAAATTTTACTGGCTATGTTTTCCACTAGGATTTTTATAGCTTTTATCAATTTTGAGTTTATTCTGGTGTATGGTATAAGTTGGTGGTCTAGTTTCATTTTTTTGTGGAAGTCCTAGCCACAGCACTCAAATGAGAAGAAGAAATAAAAGGCAACCAAATTGGAGAAGTTGAAGTAAAACCATTATGTTATGCCATTATTATGACATAACAGTGTACATAGAAAACCTTATAGGTTCCATCAAAACCTACTGGATCTGATAAATGAATTCAGCAAAGTAGCAGGACACAAAGTCAATACTCAGAAATTGATGGCAATAATTAACTATCAGAAAGAGAAACTAAGAAAACAATCCCACTTACTATTGCAACAACAACAATGAAAATAAAGCATGTAGGAATAAATTGTACCAAGGAGGTAAAAGCCCTGTACCTGCAAAGCTATAGAACACTGAAGAAAGAAATTGAGGATGATACAAATAAATGGAAGCATAAACCTTGTTCATAGATTGGAAGAATTAACATCATTAAAACGCCCATACTACACAAAGCAATCTACACAATTCAATGTAATTTCCACTAAAATACCAATGACATACTTCACAGTTCTAGAATAAATATTCCAAAAATTTACATGAAAGCATAAAAGACCCAAATAGCCTTGTCAATCTTGAGAAAGAAGAACAAAGTTAGAAAAATCACAATATCTGATATCAAACTATACTACAAGGCCACTGTAATCAAAACAGTCTGGTACTGGCATAAGCACAGACACATAGACCAATGGACCAGAATATGGCCTCCAGAAATAAACCCATGTCATTATGGTCAACTAATATTTGACAAAGGGGGCATGGGCATACAATGGAGTAAAGATAGTCTCTTCAAAAACTAGTGTTAGGATAACTGGACTGCTACATGCAAAAAAAAAAACACTCCATAAGTTTAGATGAAAGAGAAAAAGTTTGTCTCATACTTTGTTGGGAGACTGTGGCCTGTTGTGCATGTAACTATTCCTTCCACTTTAAAAATACAGGTGGGGCAAAAGTACAATAGATTTACAGTTATGAGTATGTGCAATAGAGCTTATTCTTCTGTTATTATTATTATATTATTTTTCATACAACTGTAACCCTAGTTTTCCCCCACCCTATATCTTGGTGTCTGTTAGCTATTTACTGTATCATAGACTTTTCCTTAGAAGTATGATATAAACTAAGAACAAAGATCAATTTAGAGAAAAGAGTCTAAGGAGTTGCATAGAGACTTTTCTTTTCACTACTATTACATAGAAAATAGTTCACTGACTATATCAGATCCTTTTGGCATTCACCATATTATTGAATAAAAATTGGTATAGATACATAGCTGTATGCACATATGGTGAATAAACACAAATAAAAATAAACGATTTCACTTTATCAAAAATAATAAATATGAGAAAATGACATTTTCTTACTTATTCATAACAACCCACATCTAATTTGGGAAATATTTATGAGGTCTATAAATTGCAATTACATCATTTGTATATTCCTTAAAAAAAAAGAAAAAATAAACAGGAGATCTGTCACTGCCACTGCTGTGTTAATTTAAATTTAAAATTACATACTAACTACTTTTCTATGATGTTTTCTTGATTTTCTTTGGGTTCAACTTCATTGATTAAATGAGACAAAACATATGGTATTGAGGCTTCTCACTGATGTTTTTATCAAAATTGAATAAAATACAAATGGTACAATATTTTCTAGTCTGAATAAAAGTCCTGATTTTATGGGTAGTTGTCTATATTTCTTCTCTTTCAATGTCTGGATTCTTTTACTTGTTACTTAATATTTATTAATGGAACTACAAAAGTGATGCTTTTACAGTCTTGCCTCCTCATATAATAAACATTAAAATGAATATTTTAATAAAAAGATTCCCTGAGTCATGATAGGTCCTAAAAATAATAGCCAAATGGTAATCAAGAAGAGTGGGGGGAGGAGTCAAATCAGGAAGTCCGTGAACTTCCTGAAAATCCTAACTGGAGAGGTCACATAAGAATGTGCTCCACCATGCACATAATTTTGTGAAAGAATGTGAATTTGTGAATAATTCCATAGGCTCAAACAAAAAAGAATTGGTCTAGAGGAAGGCAAATCTGAGTGTCTGTTAGAGATTCTGAGGAGAATAAATTCAATATCACTTTAACTTCCATGAAATATGCCCAGTACAGGTCTGAATTGTCAGCTCTCGGTTACCATTTCTTAATTCTCAAGTTCTTTTACTTAGTACTCTATTCATAAAAAAAAAAAAAATTAGAAATAACAAGTACAGATTTTCCTTTTATTATCTTTGCTTGCGATATTAACTTATTTTGTTTCTTAAAAATATTTTATGTAAGATGCTTAAATCCAACTTTTAATTCTTAATCCATTTCTCATAAAAATTGAACTAGAAAATAAGGGCTTTGATCAATAGTTGCCTATAAGCAAGGTTTTACCTTGTATTAAATAATACCAATGTTGAATACAGTGTATTGATCTTTCTGCTTCCAGCTTCTATTTCCCCTGCTTCTGAAATCCTCTTCTAGTTAACTCCCACTCATGGATACTGCATTTTTCTATTGGCCATTTTGTTAAATAGGGGCTAATATTGTCTAAAATCCCTTTCCTGTAGGGTTCCTAGTTAGAGTTTGTCCAAAGAGCAACTTGTGGGACATTTGAGAAAGGAAGGTGAAGTAAGAGCCACTCTACTCTAAGTGCCTTTTTGTGGTCACACAGGTGACAGAGAGACGTGTACAGACCTAGGGGGGGGGGAGGCTGCCCGCTTGTTCTTTGTCTCCTCCACTGTGTCCATCTCTTCCACCCAATTGCTGACAACCTGATAACGAACAGTAACCCCACACCTAAACAGAGGTAGAAGTTACACAGGAATGATGGCTTCCTGTTAAATCCCCTTTACTTTAGGGGACTGGGTTTTCTTGGCTTCTCAAATTCCTCTGCAGACTTGCACTAGTTTAGCTAAAAAAGCAAATTCAGGCAGATATTAGTGACTTGTTTTCTGATCCTCGAATTCTTCCCTTCCACCTGTCAGTTCCCTCACCTCCGTGCATGACTGCGAGGTTTAATACCTTTATTGTAAACCTGATTCCATAACCACATAATGATTCAATGGCTCTGCTTCCCTGGCTGAACCCCAAATGATGCATTAGCTTTCAGATTCAGCTCAACTATTACTCACTGAGAGAAATTTCATAGGGAAATATTTACTCAGTGACTCCTACCACTTGTATCCTATAGACTAGATCAAGTACTCTGCTAAATATCTTATACTGTCAGTATCTATCACTCTTTGGATTATAGCTATCTATCTGCCAAGCTATCCATCTATCCATTTATATATTATTAATGTCTGTCTCAGCAATAAACCATAAGAACTATTGGGACAGAAAAATATCTGACTTGGTCTTTATTATATACACAACCATTAGTACAGTGCTTGGAACTGAGCATACACTCAATACATATTTGTTGAATAAACAGAGAAATATAAAACTCTTATTTTATGCACATGACTTTAAGCAAATATGAAACTGTGTGTGTATGTCTGTTCAGCCATATATTTATGACTCAATTTAATCAAGAAAATTAAATTGGTATAATTGTATCCCATTAAAAACATTTGTAACATTTGGAAGCATGATTCATTTCCTTAACTAAAATGATAATGTAATAGGGCTATGAGGTATTTAGCTAGATAGGTTGCTCTACACAACTTCAGTGCTATTTATATAGTCTGTGATATAAATGATTCACTCTAAAGTTCTACAGTGCAGGGACTTTGATTATAAATGCTGGTGACTAAGGACCCATCCATACCAATGGTAATTTCTGATGATATTATCGTGAATGATATTTTAACACATTCTCTCTCCTGAAATCATATATAAATAAACACTGTTAATGAAAAAACTGTTAATTGAAAAATTGGTTTACATTTGTGTACATATACTAATATTTCCAAATGACAGAAATCTAGCCCAATTTCTTCAAGCAAATCACAAGTTGATGCAGTTGATGGGTCAGACAGTTAAATCATGAATACGGAAACTACTAGAGCAGGGGTGTCAAACTCATTTTCACTGGTGGCCACATCAGCCTCGAGGTTGCCTTCAAAGGGCTGAATGTAATCTTAGGACGGTATAAATGTAACTACTCTTTAACAGTTAAGTGAGAGCTCGGCACTGCCGCCACTGGGTAGAAACAAGGTGCGGGGACCGATAAAACAAGGAGGGCCGGATTCAGCCTGCGGGCCTTGTGTTTGCCACCTGTGCACTAGCGGTGTTTCAAATAGAAGGGTATTAATACTGGAAATGAGAGTTTACCTAATTGTTGGAAAAGCTAGGGCTGCGAAGATCAGAAAGCTCCTAGTAGATTTCCCAAACCAAAGAATGAAGGGACTGTAAAATACTGCCAGTGAGGGTGCCCTCTGACATCCTGGCATCTGTCTCTTGCTTCAACAAGGTTTGGAAGTACCAGATCTAGGGATGCTCCTTCTTTCCAACTATCATCCAGCCTCTTTTCTAGTCACCACTTTTGGAACCACCTCAGCCATCCTCAGCCTCTGAGACCAGCCAAAACTGTTTTGTTGTTGTTGTTGTTGTTGTTGTTTACCTTAATTCTTCATTGCCAAGCAACCATGAGTTCTCAAATTCATCTGAGTTATTCCCCTGAGGTGGAAGCTGCCATCAACTGCCTAGTCAATCTTTATCTGCATACCTCCTACACCCACCTCTCTCTGGGCTTCTATTTCCACCTTGAGGGTGTGGCTCTGCAAGGCATGGGCCACTTCTACTGAGAGTTGGTCGAGGAGAAGCATGAGGGTCCTCTGAGCAACTCTGAAAGCTGCAAAACCAGCAAGGTGGTCGCATATTCCAGGACATGGTGGAGCCTTCCCAAGATGAGTGGGGTAAAACTCAGGATGCCATGCAAGCCGCCTTGGCCTTGGATAAGAATCTGAACCAGGCCCTTTTGGATCTGCATGCCCCGGGTTCTGCCTGCACAGACCCTCACCTCTGTGACTTCCTGGAGAACTATTTCCTGGATGATGAGGTGAAACTCATTAAGAAGATGGGCAACCACCTGACTAACATCTGCAGGCTGGCCCACCCCCAGGCTGGAATGGGCAAGTATCTCTTTGAAAAGCTCACCCTCAAGCACAACTAGGAGCCTTTGGAGCCCAGAGGCTTTTGAGGGGCCCCTCTGCATTTCCCTGTTATCTGACTTTTTGCCTGAGGCTCTCCCTGAAACCACTAGACACCCTTGAACCACCCTGGAGCCCTCTCCCATGTGCTGGACCAAATGGAAACAATAAAGTTTTTTTGCAGAAAACAAAAACAATGACAAACTAAAACAAAAGCTGACATTGAATTTCTCAGAGGACTGCAGCCATGAAGTGGACAACTCTCAGGGAAACACATGGAACTTGCTGCAAAAACTGATGACTGACATCTGTCAGAGCTATATGCCTGCTCGCAGCTATTGACTAAAGAATAATTACATCTTTCCTTCCATTTCCCAAATATTTTGAGAATGCCTCTTATTAGTGAAATCTAATGAGAAATATTCTTCAAATGGCAGGAGATTATGGGAAATCCAGTTTCCAAATTCTAGCTCCTATCATGCATGCATGGGGAAGTTTAGAAGGGAAATATGTATCTGACATTGTGATAGTTTTTGATATAGGAATCCACGTTAGAGTCATTTTACCTCCTTAAACCTCAACTAAGAACTTAGTTTTTCTTTCTAACATTGTTGTTTTGGTGTCTTGATAAAATTTAAGACCCTTCTAAAAGTGATAAGAGTATACATTTTTATTTTTCACACATATGCCACTTTATTCTTAAATAATAACTAACTTTTCTAATTAATCTCTTGAAGTAAAGTTACAATACATGTATAGAGATTTGAAGCAGCATATGTGTAAAAACATCTGAAAAAAATTAAAGTTTCTGGACAGATGTTAAAAGAGTTTTGTAGAAAAACTATCAGCATTACAATCCCAGTTCTAATTTACTTTACATCAGGCATTTAAATTTATTATCTTTAGGCCATATGTTCCAAATTGAGCTTGGTTCTATATTCATGAATCAGTTGACAATGAATAGTTAAGTTCTGCTAATTCAGAAAGGTGAAGTTGAGTGAGCTTATTTTAATGGTGGAATATTTGTAACTACAAATCTACATACCATCAGAAAACTTCCAAAAAAAATCTGCCATATGTTTTAACCGTGATGGAAATGGTTTTTAAAAAGCTGCCACTTTTATGCAGCTATACTTGAGAATATCTCAGCATTTCCATTAAAATTCTACTTCAAGAGTTTTAAACTTAGCTCTAAAATTCATGTTGGACTGAAATTTAACATGTGAAATCTAAGGGAATATTAAGTAACAGAATATGTCAAAATAATCAAATGGCTTCAATATTTTATGTCTTTAATACCTTAGTTAGGTTTAAATTATTAAAACATATTATGTGCCACATGGACTTAGAGTTGTGGCTCACTTAGTTATGACAATGTCTCCAAGCATCAGTGACAATCTCTGTGAACAGTGCACTTCATTTCCTGGAAAACACAACAATGTCTATAGGTAGAAATCCTAGCGGATGAGAGGCAACATTCCTTAGGCTTCTAAAGACCTCAATTGAAAGGCCAAGGCCATGTTCCAGATTCTCTGGAAAGTAGCCCAAGGATAAATGGGAAGCAATCAGTGAAAATTTTGAACCTAGGTACCAAAATGCTTAAATAGAACCTGAATGTATAAGCTGGAGACTTCCCAGTGGAAGGAATCAGTAAAGATCAGGGGAAGAATGCTATTCTCATTTGTGATGTACAGCATCACTTCCTCTGCCCCCTGCCCCCATCCCCAATCACCCCAATCATTGTCAGTATAAGTGATCAGCACAGAAAGTGTGCAGGAGGACAGACCCACTCCTGTCTGCACCGAATGGTTCCAGGAACACCATTCCTGGGGGAATTTGGTTGATCCCCTTAAGGCTAATTGGAGTTCAAGTGATAATTTGGAAGAGTGGAGAGCTTCTGAATTCTGCCAAAGTCACATTGGACTTGGAAAAACCCAGGTTTTAACCCAAGGTTCTGTCATTTTCAGCCTGTGTGATCTTGGGCAACACAATAACATCTCTAAATTTCAATTTGCTAACCAATAAAGTGAATGACAATATAAATCTCAGATGTTTTTAAAATTGACTAGACAACTATAAAGTACCAATAATGTGCTTATCACCTAACAGATTTCAATAAAGCCTAATCATTATCATTTTATATAATACAGAAACCAAATGCTGTTTCATGGACTAGAACCTCGTAGTACATCTATTATCAAGAACATCGTCCACCTGATTATTTTTTGACTCTCCCTCTGTTAATGCTATCATGTCCATGGATATCAGGAAAGTGACAGGAAGGCAGGAGAAAAAAATACAGGGTTTTAGTATTAGGACCAAATTTATTTTTTTCTGAAATATCATTACTGGATCTAAATATGGATCTCTCAAGTCTGCCCTCTCCTAATAAATTATTGCATTACCTTAGTTCAGACAGTAAACATTCATTAAGGCCTGCAGTAGGCCAAGGACTGTGCTAAAAGCTAGTGCTGAAGAAAAAAAAAAATGTGTCTTGCTTTCAAAAGCTAGCAGTTCTAAGGGTAAGGATGATAGGAGAAAAATCATTCTAATAACATGAGATAAGGGTTGATAAAGCTGATGCAGGATATGTTTACATCAGATTAAGACATTTGGAAAGGCTTCTTAGGGAATGTGATAAAACAGGTTTGTTTGTTTGTTTTAAAGTGAAGTTGTTCATTTGAATGAAAGGAGTGAAGATGTTTGGGCAGGAGAAAGAACACACAAACTAGTTAAAAGAGCTAAAATAATTTAGTTTAGTAAAAGTCTAAAATTATAGTAGTGACTCATACAGAAAGATATGCCAGGAAATGTCAGTAAGGGTTTCTCTTAATTCATGTGGGAATCTCTTGAGAGATTTTGAGCAGGTAACTGGTAAGATGAAATGTGCCTGTGAGAGAAATTATTCTGGTAGCGGTGTGAAGTATAGTAAGATTGAAATCAATGAGATCAATTAGGAAGCTATTCAATAACCTAATAAAATAATATAGTATTTACTATTTGTACCGTATTAGAAAATTCACTTTAATTGAATTTTTGAGCCTTTTTCTTATTACATACATTTAAATATTAACAGCAACAACAATAATAATAACAGTGTGAGCTGAGGGGAAGCAGAACATGTCACTCTAAATTGCGTTACTGTGGGCCAGGCCAATGTGGCTCAGTTGGTTGGAGCAGGTTTGCTTCCCAGTCAGGGCACATATCTGGATTGTGGGTTCAGGCTTCAGTGTGGGTGTGCACAAGGGGCAACTTATCAATGTTTCTCTCTCACATCAATGTTTCTCTTCCTCTCTCCATCCCTTCCCTTGTCTCTAAGGTCAATAAGTCTGTCATCGGGTGAGGATAAAATAAATAATAAAGCAATTGATAAAATGTGCAACTTTGTCACATGTATTGTTTTGAGCTGAAAGCAATTAATACCTAGCAAATGTAATTCCTCCCTTAACAGCCAACAAGAAAAGGGGCCTATACCAGAAAGAGAGCTATTATATCTGAAAAACTTATATGCATGGCAGAGCAAACATCTGTTTTGCAAACATGTGCTCTTTTCATCTTCCTAGGAGTTTTCCTCCTACTCTTTGAAGCCCAAAACCTCTATCTACTTCTCCTTAGCTCAGAAAGATAAATACTTCCACTGTCTTTGAGTCTTATAATTTTTTATGAGGCTCTTATATGTATGAAGTTAAATTTGCTTTTCTCCTGTTAATCTGTTTTATGTTAGTTTAATTATTAGATCAGTCAAAGGATCTAGAATAAAAGAAGAGAAAAATTGTCTGCTCCTATAAGGTCAGAGTACCTGCCAAAGGTTGAGCTAAAATTAGATCAGAAAATGTGCCTGAAAGCATTGAGCAATGTGTGCCACATGGGCGTTGCAGGTGTTCGCTCACATCTTTAATTTCAATCCACACTGGTCCATGTGCATAAACACATGGAGATGGGTATTTGAGCTGCTAGATACCTTATTTGTGATCACTTGAGGATGTAGGCAGAAGAGGGTGACAACTGATAAGTACCTACATAGCCTCTAGGGCTGGGCTTCTCATAATTTCATGTGCATAATAATCACCCACATGTTTTGCTAAAATGCAGATTCAGAGTGAGCACAGCTGCAGTAGGGCCTGAGATTATGTATTTCTAAAAAGCTCCCAGGTGAAATTGATACTTATGATCGATGAACCACCTTTTGAGAATGTTGATAATTTTATCTATGCACCAAGCAGGTGGAGAGACAGATTTTTAAGAAGCAAATGCAGGGGACACAGAATTAACATGCTGAGATGCTACCATGAGTCGTTATAGATCAAGTTCTATTTTCCACATCAATTTTTCTTCTTTTCCTTCTTTAAGCTAATTTTGTGATTTAATTACAGAATATTTAATGTCAAGATATGTGTAAGACATTCTCTGCTTATTTTATCTATTTCTGAATCATACTCTCAAATTAAACATTTCAAAGTACTATTACCAAGTACGGAAGGGATCTCAGAAGAGATTATTGGACACCTGCTTCTCTGGAAAGAGGGACAACAGGTGAAATTTTATGATGAGGAAATGTAAAAGTGAGAACTGGAAAAATGAGATAATAATGAATTCTACTGCTTCTTCACAAACTTGCTCAGAGGAATGGGCTTGGGGGAACAAAATTGTTCTTGCAAGCAATTGGACAGATCTTTAGAAAAATGCCTTTCATTTACTGTACCTCTGACATAGAATCAATTTAAGTAGAAGAGCCTTGTTACTGAGCCCTGTGAAGAGTTTTACTATTGAGCATGATGAGAACTTCTAATTTCCAGTTAGTTAAGAAATAGATATCAAACAATGGTTGAGGACACATCAAAACTGTACTTGATCGAGAATGTTCTTCATAGAGTTTTGCAACTAAGAGGTTAGGAATACTTCAGCGATTTTTTAAACCTGTATTAAAAACTTTCATAGCAATAAAAAATGTATAATTCTGAAGCAAAGTCAAGTCAAACCTTAGGCTTGGCTTTTCAAGCAAAAATCAATGTTTCTTTTTTAAAATGACATCAAAATTTGATTACAATTTTTCTACACTTAAAGTTATTTTATTTTTTAAAAGGTTTTATTTATTTTCAGAGAGGGGGGAAGGGAAGGAGAAAGAGAGGGAGAGAAACATCAGTTGGTTGTCTCTCGAATGTCCCCAGTGGGGAACCTGGCCTGTAACCCAGGCATGTGCTCTAGACAGGGAATTGAATGAGCAACTTACTGGTTTGCAGGCAGGCACTCAGTCCACTGAGCCACACCAGCCAGGGCTCTACACTTAATATACAGGGTCTGGCAGAAGTAAAGCCTGCTTAATAATATGGGTATAATAATTTATAGTTTTAACTTGAACATTCCACCTAAAATTTCATATGATGTGTTTGAGTGTGATATTGTTATGTTACAGAATTACATGCTTATGATTTTCTAATAAAAAATTTTGTAATGAAAAAAGTGCATTATTTGTGTTGGACTCTGTATTTTAGTGTTTTATATTTAATGTTGTAATTCTGGAGGAACTGGAGAGTCCACAAGGGTGAGAGTGAAGTACAAAGCTCTTTGCTGAGTAGGGCACATTGGTGGCACTTTGTTAAAGAGAATTAAATAAGACACCATTTCAGGCAATATAGATAAAGCCAAACTATACCTCCACTTTTATTTTAGGATGGCTATTCTTTATAAAAATAATAGATTTGAGAAATATTTTGTAAATCTCATCAATGCCTAAGAGGAAAACTGATAATGTACAGAATGAATGACTAATAAGGCACCTTCCGATATTGCCCAAAGTCATTTAATACATCATACACATTCACTAGATTTTTATTTAAGATGTATAACAAAATCTAAAGTTTAAAGCTCTTTCTGTGCTTTATTGGAAATAAAGATTTAAAAGTTATAAGTTGCAAAAAAAAGAAACTCAATGTTTGGATTAAATAAAATGTGCAGTTCTGGAAATATTGCCATTTTTTGTCTATTTTTTCTTGGTTTGTACATCTGTGCTCTTTTAAAATAAAAACTAGTTATCATGGTAACTGGAGAATCACATGTATTATCTCTGAGCTAAAATACTTCTGGTTTGGGAAGTATTATGTTCAGTATTTATTTGAATATGCATAATACTACATTCAAGAAAAGAAAATATTATATAAGTAACACAAAACTATTCAGTATATTTTGTTTAACTTTCCCAATAGAATTTTATTGTTATTTAAGCAATATATTTAATAGTAGCAATAAAAATCCTGATATAATAAAAGATAAATTAGAAGAGTTTAAAAAATTAACACTATAGATGAATCAGATGGCAACTGAAGAACTCATGCTTTCAAAAGCAGCATATTTTGTTTTCCTAAATATGTTCAAATTTTAGTAAATAAAAATATTAAGGCACAATTGTAAATTGAGAAAAGAAGACAAAAACAGCTCCAGAAATGTCAGCATTTACCATAAAATTGCTATTCATTTTACCAGAATTTTGTAGATAAAATTTAACCAGGTAAATTTGAAGTTTTAGTGAGCTTTATTACAAAATTCATGAGTCAGACAGCATCTCATCTATAAAGATATGATGGGGAACTAAAGAGTTAAAGATTTTAGCCTTAGTTGATAGACTTAAGTGATTAATGCTTGTGGAAAGCTATTATTCCAGGAACTTGAATGCATGACCACCTGACTCAAGGAGGTGGCACACAATTCAACCTTTGTGCCCCAGGGGGTCTGCAAGCAATCAAGATGATATCTGAGCCATTCTGTTCCAGGGAGGGAATATCTGTGATGCAGATGAAGAACTGTTGATCAACAGAATTGCAACTCTTATCCAATTAACCTTTTTTCAGACCCCTTACTTATCCATTCTTCTCCTTATAAAAAAGTTGGCTTGAAATGAGATGTTAAAGTGGTATTTGAGGGTATAGAGACTGCCTTCTCAGATCACGATCATCTGAATAAAGTGAGCATGAAGATTCAACCTTATTTGGGAGTGCAAGATATAACATTTCCTGTTGAAGTCTGTATCTGATTTAACTGACTTTGACTTTATGCCACCTTCCTTTTTGATGTAATTGATGGTTTCCTGCTTGTGGTAATTGACCTAGGAACGATAGAGTGTGAGAGCTGCCTTTCTGACTCCAATTTAAGTTGAGGTTTCCTTTATTCACTTCCACACTGTTTCTCAAGGTGTTTTATGTGGAAATTTAAGCTAACGAAAACAAAGGAGACAGTGATATATTCAACCTAACCAAATTTTTAGGAGGAATAGAGTAACTATAACTCTACAGATGACCAAACCATAGTCAAGAATGCCAAGGGACTCTTCCATTAATTTAAAATATATATGTTATATTTTTTATTTTATATTTTATTTTATATACGTTATATTTTAGACTCTTCTATTGATTTAATATATATTTCAATTACAGTTTCTCCTATTAATTTTTGGTTATATTTTTGTATTATCTTTATTTCCTCCTACTTCTCCCTTTGACAAAGCAGGGTACACCATCCACATCTCAAGGTTTTTACTCTCTTTACTTTCAAAATGGAATGACAGTGTAATTCCCCTTCTGAGGAAGGAAGAACACTTGTAGGAACGTCCATAACAAAAAGACTGGGGGATGGAATCAATGGATGGAATGTCCACGGCAGCCAGGAGAATTGTAATGTGATAGATGGCTACGCTTCTGAGCTCAGGGTCATATGTGTATTTGCTACTTAACCAGAAACTAAATACTGAGTTTATGTTCATCCTCTCAGAATTAAACAGTTCCCATTGGTCAAAACATTGCTTTCATAGCTCACATTGATTCAAGTCTGTACAAAGCTTTCATCCAAAATTTTTCCTTTGCCAGTAATGATGGGTTCCTCTGCTTTGTAGGAGTAGCATGCCTGCCTCCATCAGTATTTCTGTAGGTTTGCTTTGCCATGCCCTAAGAGTGACTTAAAATGTAATTTTTTTCAATGTAAATGAATAATGGGAGGGTTTGCCAAATAATTGGGTGTGTTGTGATAGAAAAACATTGTAAGAAGAAGATTCAAAATCAGGAAATACACCCCAGGGCTAAGGGGTTTCTATTCTCAACCCCTGACTAAAATGTTTATAAATCAACAAGATCTATTGAATCTGAATTAGAGAAAAGATTTAAAAAATCAACCTTTGTTGCTCAAGCTTTTCTATGGTCTTTTTCTCCTCTCCCGATATATCTTCATCTTGTCTTATCTTTTGTCTATCTCCTCTGAGATACATCGAACAAATCCAGGGAATTTATCCATTAGGTGAGAATTTTAACTCAAGACATACTTAGGAGCTGTAACGCAGATAACTTAAATGACACCAAGTAATGCTACTAAATAAGCAATATTTATAAGTAAGAATTACATTTAAAAGCTCTTTCTTACATAGTTGATAAATATAATTGCACAAGTTAAAATTAAGAGCATTAACCAAACCATGTATACTTTATGAAGAAACTTTATCACAAGTCAAATAATTAGGAATATAAATATTTTAAAATCCTGTTCACTTGAGGAGACTTTAGCAACAGCATCAACATCATAACTGTGACCAGCACCGTACTGTGTGTGTATCGAGTGATGATAGTCCTAAGGCCATGCCAAGCACTTTCCAGCTAAGGAACGATTAAAGATGTTAGATAAATTGCATAGGAGCACAGATTATCCTGAGCAGTATCTGTCTGTGGAAGGTGGAAATTATTTGATAGTAACTAAGTGGGAAATAGCATACATTTTCAGTAGGTCCTTCACCAGTGTAAATGCAGGATGATGCATACCATTGCTGAATTCTGAACCCTTTGTTTTCAATGATACCCATCTGGGTAACTGAAATAATGCCATAATGAACTACTCCCTGCCATCTGTAATACAGATGCTGGTAATTCTTTTTTTTTTTTTAATTTAATTTTTATTCAAAATTTACCAGGAGTGTTAATTTATTGTCAATTAATGTTCATGATGATGACCAGTGCCTTACACCTCCGACAATCCCTTTCCCCAATCCCATCTCCTTCTTGGCTGGAAAAGATGTCATAGTTTGTAATTCATGCTATGAAATTTTCTCCACAAAAATTAAGAATAGAAAATTTTATGTCTTTAACACAGAACATTCCATATCAGGCCCCCCTATGTATGTGCACTTATCAATTGTTTTGGGCTGAATAACACTAACAAGGAGGGAGATGGGAGGGGGTAATGGGGGGTAAAGAGTTTTCAGAAACATGTATAAAGAGCACATAGACAAAACCAAAGGGGGGTCAGATCAAGGGTGGGAGGTGCAGATGGCTGGTGTGGGGTGAATGGAGGGGGCAAAATGCAGACAACTGTACTTGAACAACAATAAAAAAGTAGGAAAAAAGTTACTTTGTTATTTCATGACTCTTATATAGTTATTTTTGTGCAAGAATCTCAAAAACATTTGTGTTCCATCAAATTTCCCAAAGTAGTTTTTACATAACATTAATTCAAAGCAATGTTAAAAGTTGTCTTGTTTAAAAAAGGGGAAGTATGATTCCATAGTAAAATATTTGCAAAATTGTAGATGAGTTTTAAATAAAAAGTAAACACCTCTCAGGTGTTTAACTCATTAACACATTTAATGTGTTAACTCACTATTAGTTTCAACAAACAAACAAAGATGTTGAATTTCATAGACTAAGTTAGTCATGAATTTCACCAGCCTCCTATGTTTTTCTTCTCACAGGGTCTCTGATAGGACTGATATTTCTTGAACTATATTTTGGAAAACATTGCTCTACGTATACTAGTGTAAATATTATTTCCCAAACAGATACTATGGTTTGAAATAATTTTGCCTTTGTTCATATGATTCCTCCAAGGCTGTAATATCCTTTTGCTCTCCTGATTTTCCAAATTCATCTGCTGAATTTCTACTCATTCGTTAAAGCCAAGATCAGTTATCACCTTTTCTATCAAATAGCATTCCTTAACACCCCTGGGGAGGGCAGGGGCTTTCAAGTACATTTCAAATATGTCTATTTTGACTCATTTGGATAAAACTCTTTCGTTAGATAAATGATAGTTCCATGAGAAGAAAGCACATATTTATCCGCCTTAATTGTAAGTGTTTTTAATTTGCTAGGCAATTGGAAAGGTTTTTGAGCAGACAATAACATAACCCAGCACCAAAACTGTGTTTTGGAGCAAGAGCTCTGGCAGCTAACATAGGAGAAATTGTGGCTGAGTAACCAGTTAGGAATCAAACACAGTCATTCAGGTGAAAGCAATGTAGCCTGCATCAGTGTAGTAACATCGGGGATGGGAAAGAGAAATAAAAAGTGATTTGGTAGGTACCTGAGATGACTCACTGGCAGATTGTGAAACTGGGCAGAGTGTCGAGGGGAACAGGAATGGGGAAAGTTAAAGATGGCTTTGGTGTATCTTAGCTAGTTTTCTCAAAATTTAGTAGTACTAGGAAGTAACATTAGTAATCCAATTATTTTATATCTTTACATATAGTAGCAAATGATCTTTAAAAGACCTACAAGGAAAAGGGAAGAATTTTGAGTAGTAGAGACTTATAGTCCCACATGTACTCAGAAGAGTGGTAAAGAACATCTCAAAGGATGCACCTTCTACAGTTTCTCTAGGAAGAGTCCAGGGAATACTTCCAGTACCTGGAAATAATCAATGCAAAAGCTGTAGAACTAATTGCAAGAACTGATTATAATTAATTCAGTTCTCTACAAGGTTTTACTTTTGATCAATATATATTGTTGGTTTTGTAACCAATGTTTCCTATTTGTTCTTACACATAACCATAGAACAATTAAAGTTACAATAATGAAATAAGAGACTTCTGTTGTCTAGGGCAAATAATTAGAAATCTGATCATATACTTGTTTAAAATCAAAACATTTATATTTAATTCAGTTTAATTTTAACATTAAAAGAAATGTCCTATTTCCCTACCTTCAGGCATGAGACAGCGTGCACATGTGTGCTTTGGGTCACAAAGGGGAGGAATGAATGCACCCTTCACTGACTGTCCCTAAACACAAATCTGCACTGAAAATGCACTGCAACCCAGATGCATTTGGAATCTGTTGGCTGTTGCCTGAAGCAAGCAGCTGTCAACACGCCTGTGGCCTATATATACTTACATGTGGTGTGTGCAGGAAGCCAAGGGCATATACATTTAGAGCTGCCTGAATCTGAACATGCTGAGTTTCTCCTTTCCTGCCTTGGCCATGCCTCACGTGAGACATCACAATATATTCAAAACTGCAGTCAACCCCAGGGAAAGCACCCTGTCTTGTTGTCACTCAAAGAAAGATGAGATGGTCCAAACAGAAATTCACTATAAAGAGTGAAACAATCAATTTCAATGCTATCTTGTTTAAAACATTAAAATGACTTCTGCTACAGACTTCAAAGAAATGTAGGCTCATAGGCAAATTTATCTGCCTAATCAAAAGACAAACTTTAAAGATATACTCAAATGAAATATTAATTAATATTGCAACTGTTTTCTCATGAACTTTTTAATTCAAAAGCTGTTCTTTGGGTGTCTTGATTATTATTTTTTTATATATTTCTACTCATTAAATGGCTAAGTGTCTGTTGATATCTAGGACTTATATTTAAATGTGGATGATAATTTTTAGGAATAAAAAATGAGAGAAAATCTGTTACTATCTCTGAAGATTCTCAGATTTTGCTTGTTAATAAAAGAAAACAATGGTTAGGTTATATAAATAAGGGATTATTGTTTAGCATTATCATATTTTGTTCAACAAATAGTTATAAAACAAGAGGAAATTGAAGGCATAGATCATTTTTCCATTGCATGAAATAAGTAATTATTTAAAATGAATATCATGAAGTTTTACACTGTTGTTATCCTGGACTTAAAAACATACCTATAATAGTTGTGTTATAAAAGGATCACGTATTGATTAATATTATTATTTTGTATTAGCATTTATAAAGAATTTTACAGTGATTGAAATAAATCTGAAGATAAAATTGACACATAATTCTTGTTGATACCTGTTTTCAGAGCAGATCATAAGACTAAAAACAACAACACAACAATCTCAGTCCAACTCACTATTAAATTATCTTCAATTATTTTTATTTCTTCATCTCTTACTACAAAAAGTGTTTAGCCTGCATTGGTTTCCACATATCCAGCTACTAGCTCTGCACAGACAATCCAGTTACCCTCAGAATCCATGCCAACATCATTTGTTTTCTGTGAGTTTTTCCCTACAACCAGTATATTCCCACTGTAAAAAAAAAAAAAAATGATAATCATGCTGCACATTTGAATTTACTCCTCTAAGAGCCCTATATCATGATAAGTGCTCAATTAATGATGAGTCAGTTGATCATCCTTCCCCCCACAACTCCCCATCCTGGTCATTTATCAAGGCCTGCCAGTTCTCCTCTACGGGATTTTACATACCGTCCTGCACTCTCCTCCAGACCCGCCTCTCCTGCTTTAATCAGAGCCACCATCAGATCATCCTAACGCTATTGCAATTATCTGCTAATTGAGCTCCCTCCCTCAAGACCCTTGGAAATGCAATCCACTGCATGGAGCGTTGTTTGATTAATCTTCCTGCACTGATAAGTTGTCCCTGTTAGGCCCTGCTTGAAAATCTGCACGCAAAACTATGAAATAGAATTCTAATTCTTAAGTCCCAAATTAAAGACCTTCACAAATTGCTTGCTACCTCTTTTCATTCAAAATCTGTTTATGGAATGCCCTGTACATGCACGTTTTCATTCCTGGTCCTGGGGGGATATATTTATATTTTAACAAAGAACCTACTATCCTGGAGAAAATATTTCAACAATTTTGCTGCTCAAGCATACAGTAAATTCTCACCTTCATCTATTCAAATGATCAGGCAACATATATTCCTCCAACATTTTTTAATCCTTATCTGAGGATATGTTTATTGATCTTAGAGAGAGGAAGGGAGAGAGAGAGAGAGAAATGTTGACGTATTAATTGGTTGTCCCCTATGCACCCAGACCAGAAATCAAACCCACATCCTAGGTATGTGCCCTGACATGGGTTTTTGGGTTTTTGGATCAAACCCAAAAACTTTTGGTATACGGATGACTCTCCAACCAACTGAGCCACTTTGTCAGAGCTCTTCCAACCTTTCTTCATAGAGAAACTCCACTTTCAAACTCCACAGAAGAGAGAAACCCCCTTTTGTGAGACCTTCCATTCAAGGGGTTGAAAGGGTTGAAAGGGGAAATGTTCATTCCTCACTATCGTGTTTCTCTGGGAGGAGAAAATTCTTCTCCCCTGGAATAAAAGGTTCTGGAGATGCCTTTCATCTCTTTATTCCATAGCCCTTTACTGAATCCTCACCATGAGAGGAAAATTGATTTGCCTGATTGATTGGTATATAGAGAGAATAAAATGAAACTGTGTGGCTCAATTCTTTTATAGCTTTTCTCTCTTTAGGAGCAGCTGCCGCTCATCTTACACTTCTCCTCCTCCCCCTTGCAATAACTAGGCTGTCCCTGAATGGAAGAAGTATCTGCATTTGCATGGCTCTGCCTGTTCCTAAGCAGGTTTAATAAAGGTGTAGGGAATGCCAGATAGCATGCTTATGTTAGCAGATCTAGTCTCCTTCTAGTATGAGTTTACAATTAATAAAATTAATAGATCAATCTTATGTCTGCCAGCTTTGCTCATTTTGTAATATTATCTAATGTAGCCAAATTATTTACCATTTTAAGTCTATTTCCTTATTACCCAAAGCAACTTTTTAATTATCCAAAGTAACTGCTACTGCTGTCATTTATTAGGTTTTCTCACACGATTTGCTATCCATATAGCACTGCTTTTGACCATTCCTGTGTCTCTTGGGACTAACAAAATATCCTGTACCTAAAGGTATGAAAATTTAGTTATAAGTCTTGTGGCTTAAGTGCTGCAGAGATGTGGAGAAGGGGCACTAACAAGTCCCACACGGTCTGGGATGCCTGGCAAGGCGAGGGTGTTGACTTGGGGCTTCAGTGTGTTTCTGAACTAAATAAACCATGAGTGGAAGGCAGGTGAGTTTGAATAAGAAATTCATGGCAGGTAAGAGTGAACCATGAAATAAAGTAAAAAGAACTATGATTTGTTTATGGCAAAAGTAGGGAAATAAAAGAGGAAAGAACCCAAGTCTTTCCGAAAAATAATGGAAAATACATTTAGTTTGCAGTGTTATTCAAATGATAAATAGGCTTAAAATTCAGCAGATTATGTTCAGATTGTGTGACATAAATGATTAGTGCCCATCAAATACCCCATGTTTTCCTGTACATTTCTTCTCCTCTTATGATGTTAGGTTAGAGCCATCTGCCTAGTTACAGCCAATGGACTGTGAATGCAAGTGACACGGGCTGCTTCTCGCCCAGAACAGTTTAAAGGTTCTATGTGTCTTCTATTCCCATAACCTCCTGCTTCAAGGACCAAGAGTTAAAATAAAACATCACAAAATAGAGGTGTTATTGATCTCTGTTCACCAAGTGGAGGAAAACTCTGGCCACCCACAATGGATAATGTGTGATTGAAAAATAAACATTTGCTGTGTTAAGCCATAGAGATTGGGTGAGATGGATAATGTTTACTAATCCTAATAAATATGTATTGACTGGTAAGGACTTTGGAGTCATTATAGGCCAAATTCTGTTATTCTAATTATTTTCTGGCTACAAATTAGCAGAAATGAGTAGATGTAACTGCAGTAATAAACTAGCTATTGTTTGTGCAACTCCCCTGCAGAGAGCTGAACAAATATGTGTTGTGCAACCATATTCTGCAAGCTAATCCTGCAGCTGGGCCTCACTAAGGGTGAGCGGCTATCTAATTTATCCTGTGTGAAATAGTTACAGAGCATCTGACTGTGTTTTGTTGTGAGTAAGGAGGAAGTAGTCTATGGGAATAAATTAAATAATCTTCTGTACCTCAGATATGAATTGTGAATAGAACAATTTGGCTGTCATGTGTAATTGCTATAGAAGAGTAGAGAGATCAATTATTTAAATGGAATTTTGAGGCCAGAATTTGGGAAATATTAGCAGTTTGAATTTTTTAATCCTTGTCTAATAATATGTTTATTGATTTTAGATACAGAGGGGGGGAGAGAGAGAGGGGGAGAGAGAGAGAGAGAGAGAGAACCATTGATGTGTTAGAGAAACACTGATCAGTTGCCTCCCATACGCGCCTGGACCAGGGATAGAAGCTCCAACCCAGGTATGTGCTCTGACCTGGAAGCAAACCCGCAATCGTTTGGTGTTCTGGATGACACTCCAACTGAGCCACCCGGCCAGGACTAGCAGTTCGAATTGTGTTCAGAAATATAGAGATATAAAATATTTGAAACAAAATTACATGTGATATTAGTCTGGGTTCTTACTTACAGACTGCAGGAGATTCCTGTTTCATTTTCAAGAAAAAGTGATTATAAAAATACATTGCGTAGCTCACAGACTGTTTAGGGGCTAAATGATGAACTTCTTATCAGGCCTCTAGCAATAAGCCAGAATCAGGCTAAAGAAGTGGTGTGTGAGGAAACTATCACATTTTTCTTGCTTCTCTGGCGTGTGTGCCGGTTTTTGTTTCAGGAAAGGTCCCTGGTAGTCACCGATGCCTCCAAATGCAGGCATCTCCACCACCTTCTTAACTGAAACACGCATGGTGTCTGAGCCCTCACTTCTCTTGCTTATGAGTCCAAATTTCACACCAGCAAGTTTGATTGGTGGATTCTGGGTCACATGCCTGTGCCCTAGCTAAACAGGAGGCTAGGAAAGCAATTTTCAGGCTTTACTTTAGGAAGCTGTAATTTAGAAGTGGGAAAATGCCAAAATATAATAAATATGTTCAAAAAGGTTGGGATGTGGCACATGCAATTATAAAATAGGCAAACTCACGAAGATTGTGGAAAACTTAAAGAAATTCATTATTTTGATTAAAAGAATTTCTTTAAAAAGATTTAGCTGAAAGAGGTCAAAATAATAGATTGCTGTTTTTTAAGTTGGGTAAGATGAAGATCTACGTTAAATATCTGAGTTGCAGAGATTCATGATAATGTCATGTTGGCAGTTGGTATACTGTTCTTTGATTCCACTATGACAAAACCAGAGAAGGTTGTCAGGCATTGGGTGGCACTACCCAGGCAGAGTGTGGAATCCTCTGAGATCTGTGAATATGAGATAGAACTTCCACCTGCCTGGTTTTACTTACTATAAGTCATACAAGTTCCAGGGGATGAGAGACAATGACCTAAGTGAGCTTTTAAAATCATCTGCTGTATTAGAGTTCAATAATTCTTTTAAAAGATTGCCCAATTTTCATGAAATTGCATGTGTATAATAAGAAAGTCATTTTCTTGCTTATGCATAAGTAGCTCTCATGATTGCTTGGGAAAATGTTACTTCAGATCACAAACTACTTCTTAAAGAAAAATGATCTAAGTATTATGGAAGAGTAAGAGAGAAACTCTGTTTCCTATTATTGTTCACGTAATTCCTGGAAAATGTAATTGGTTTCTCAATCATAATGAGCCTGACACAACAACAAAAGGAACGGCTATTTCATTGACTGTTAGGAAAGCACCCTCTTCGGTCCAATATTGTCCTCCATTTAAATTCACCGGTGACCTGTTTAAGTACATAAGTTGCAGTTACTGCAACCATTATCTTTTGTTAACCAAGAACAGAGAAACAGAGAAGAAAAATATATCTTTTAAACAACTGTCCCTTACTAGTTTAGGAATGTTTATGTCCCTAATTCTAGGAAGTACAGAGATATAAATAGTTACTAGTTAAAGATCTCTCATGGCAAAACCTAGGCTAATGATATATTGTATTAAAAGTAAAAAAAAAAAAAGGACTACTATGTTTTGTGTTTTAGAAAAGAAAATAACTAATTATGTACATGAAGGCTCCTGAGATAAAATCTCCCAAGAGACAAAGGGGTTTAAAGAGGAGCTGGAGGACAGCTCTTCTCACAAACCTAAGCTGAGTAAATAAGCTCAGTCAAGACCCACAGGACTAGAAAGCTTGCTTTGTGGAGCTGATGTGTCTGTAAGTCCTAAATTGGTCAAGTTAGTTTAATTGAAATGGTGAAAGCTTTTTGCTTGTTTTAACAGACTCTGAGTATTAAAACAATGAATTGGCTGAGTACAAACTTTAAGAGGGGGCTTGTAAATTCATGAGAAGTTAATAATTGGGTTATACCCTGTCAGAAATCAGTATATACAGTCACAAATGGAGTTAGGGTCAAGAAGAGTTGGAAGAAAGTTTTGGTTTCCCATTAAGGAACAAACTATTTTTTTAAATAATGAATTAAATTCAGGGACACAGTGACTTAACATTGTTTTTTGTTTGTTTGTTTGTTATTTTGCAAAATACCTGGGTGTTTGACTAAATAGTATTAATCTGCCATGTTTCCCACCCACATGGCCCCTAGTAGCAAAGCGTGTGCTCACCACAGGATCATGTTTTCTGCTGATTACTACGAATCCATTTTATTGTCATCACCAGTAATGTGGTCAATCTCTTTGTGGTGATCAATGTCAAATATTTACTGAGCACAAACTAGATGCAGAGCATGCTGTCAAAATGTGCATAGCTATCATTTCACTGAGATGCACAGAGGGAAAAAATCTCCAAGTGGTGATTACACAGCTTTTCACAACACACTGACTTTAATTTACTACAGGTGAGTTCAACAGTGTAGGTGACTATGGTTTGTTTTAGGTTTTTGCAGACAGGCATACCTCCCTCAGACTGAGGGGAGAGGGAGAATTTGATACAAAGACAGAATTCACTTTGCTGACAGTTCCTGTTTCTAATATTTGAATCAGTGTGGTTATGGTTCTAATTCGTGTTGCAGCTGTTTCATTTCCCAGTTTGATGTCAGCAGCCCTGAGAATCTGTATTTAATTAGTCTGATCACTTGGTCCCTGTGGTAGACAGAGTGATGCCACACATCACCCTCTTCTTCCCCTGATGCCACCTTCTCCTCAAAGACAGCCACACCCTAATCACTGGAATCTCTGAGTACATTATTTTACAAGGCAAGAAAAGGACTTTACAGATTTGATTAAACTGAGTTTGAGATGAGGAGATCATCCAGACCACAGGGGTGGGTGGCAATGTAATTCACATCATCCTAAAAAGATGGGTCCTTTCTGATTCCTTCTGGTCACACACCTGTGCACCTGACCCTGGCTCAACGAGTCAGCCACTGTCTATACTCTACCAGCTTAGACTAAGTATGGCTGTTTTTGAGCTTTACATATATAGAATCACACGGGATGTACTCACTTAAATCTGATTTTTCATTTAACATATTGTTTTGAGATTCTTGTACTCTTTTGGATTAAATATTTCTTAGTATTCCATTTTTGTCCTCAGTATTGGCTTTTTAGCTATAGCCCTGTAATTTATTTTAGTGGTTTCTCAGGAGATTGTAATATGTGTCTTTTACTTGGCAGAGTCAAATCCTATCTTTAAGTAAATGTTATAATACCTCGTCAATAATGTAAGACTATCTTGAAAAAGTTTAAAAATGTTTTTAGCATTATTAGTCTGCTAAAGACAATTTTTAAAACAAATTTGTCTAAATGTGTCTTTTATGCCTTCATTATTTACTGTTTTCCATGAGAGTTCTTTTTCAAAAATTAGGTACTTTAAAATGTAATTTTATTGTCATCAGGCTAATATTGCCTTTCATGAGTAGTTACATATTATTCTTATTGTTCTTCTAAATTAATGTGATTTTTTTTTCAGGTTGCTTTCAGCATTTTTTTCCTCCATATCTTTATGTATGTTTTAGTAGTTTGACTCTGATTTTTGTCAGTGATGTTTTCTTTGTATTTATTTTAATTAGAGGCTTCTAAACTTCTTCAATCTGTGGTTTGATATCTTTCAGTAACTCTTTCTTCAGCCCATTCTCACCTCTTTTCTAGGATTTCAACAGCACTGTTGTTAGAACATCATCTCAGGCCAGGCATCTCAGAAGCTCTGTTCACACTGTATGCTTAATTATCTCTTCTCCAATTTGGCTGGATAATTTCTACTGCGATGTATCACTTTTAGACATTTTTTTGTTCTGTTGTGCTCAGTCTTCTGTTAAACTACTGGATACATTGTTCATTTCTGACATTATGTATCAAATATGAAATTTCTTTTTATTTTTCATTTCTTTACTAAAATTCCCCATGTGTTTACACATTATCAGTGTTTTTATTGTTTGTGTCTTTATCTTGAGGAGTTTTATGATTCTTGGTATACAATGTATACAATGTTGCTAATGCTATTTGCTTGCTACTAGGAGCTCAAATTTTTTAAATTAGTTTTAATAGAGAAAGTGTTTGGTATCAGCAATGCAAGTGTGCCTCTGAGGGCATCCATATCTCCAGAACTGCTGCAAACATCAACGAATTTTTTAAAAACTGAATAGCAGTGTTCCATACATTCTTTAATTATGACTAAAGTTGTAAAATGAAAGTTGCAAGTTTGTGTGTTTTTTGTCTCTGTGTGTAAACATTACATCGCTCCTCCTCTTTGTGAAAGAAGATACAGTTTAAGGGTGGCCTATTTATAATTAGAGCTCTCTCTCTCTCTTTTTTCTTTTTTTTTTTTTTTTGCTCTCAATTTTTGAGGATTAATTTGTTATAAGGTTCTGTCATTTCTTCAAACTAAAAGCATATCTATTGAAACAGACGTATCTATCAGCAAAGTATAAAAATACAGGATCATTTTCTAGTAACTTACATTGAGTGTCAATGAATGAGTATTAGTAGCTGGTGATAGAAACTGTCTTTCACTGTGGCAGTTCCTACAAGTGACCTAGCAAATGTCCACTTTTCTCTTTTTCTTATTAATAGAACTGCAATTTTGTAATGAGTAGCAATAGATCCATGTTACAATTTATATTTTTTAGACTCTCTTGCAGCTAAGTTTAGCTACCTGATATATTTGGGGCCTGTGAGATTTACTTATATCTCTGGACTTTTTTCACTTTATATTTTCTGGCCTCCTCTACTTTCTCCCCATTTCTTTTCTTATTTTTTGCACCTAATTTTTACCTGTCTTTCTTCTTTTGGTTAACTAAATGGAAAATATCTTTGCTATTCCTGGAGTGGCTATCTTGAGATCATGTATGAAGCACTGAAAAAATTACAGTAATCTCAGCCACGAGCTGAATATTGTACAAAATTTTTATTTATGGTTTTTCTGTTTAATAAGTAAAATAAAATTTTTATTGCTAAAAGTTGAACACTAGTCTTAACTAATATACTTTCCTAAAGGTACTTATAATCTTATAAGCTCATGAGAACCAAAGCCACAAAAAAAGACTAATAATAAAATTAAATAGTTCATGCTGAGTTTAAATTGAGTGATACTGGTATTAATTGCTACAGAGGTTAATAGCATTCTAGTTATGGAGAAAAAGACCCACAAAAAAATAAAATTGGAGCTAAGCATTGGACAAAAAGGTAAGAAAATAAAAGAAAAGGAAAGGAAAGGAAAGGAAAGGAAAGGAAAGGAAAGGAAAGGAAAGGAAAAAGGCAAGACAAGACATAGGTGGGTATTCGGAACCACCCTGCCTGGTTTCAGGAGCTGTAATTCCCCATGGCTAAGGTTGAGTAAAAACCTTGAGACCATAAGCCACTAAGGAGACTAATAAGCTTTGGCTTATCCTCTTGGCAGGGTGCTGCCTCTGCCCCGTTTAATTCATCCTGCTTAGTCCCAGGTGGATGACTGGTTAGCCAATGAAGGGTAATTTCCTCAAGGGAGGGACAGTCTAAGACAGCCATGGTCATGAAGGGGCTGTCAGGGAAGGACGTGGGGGACTATAGGAAAAGGGGGTGATGGACCTACACCCCCGAGCTTTGACATACACTGCAAGAAGTCTCCTAATCTCTTGGCTGCCTTACTTCCCCTGCCAGACTTAAGCCTAAAATAATGCCAGAGGTGGGTGTGGCCCTTGCTTGAATGGGTGGTTCCCCGAGAGATCAGACATAAGAAAGAATGCATAAAGTCCTGTGAACCTACTTTGAGAATTCCCTTAATTTAAATGATAAGGGTCCAAGCATAAAATGAGTTTGTTTCCCAAGGCTTTATGGCCCTTTGGCTATCTGACCCTGACTCAGAACAAGCCCTCATAGTTCTTTGAATGTTATCTATTGTTTGATCATTACTGCCTGACAATGATTGAGCTTTACATATATACCCTGTATTCCTATGCAAATTAAACCCAATAAAAGCCCATTGAGGAACAGGCTCAATGCCCTTCCCCTTTGAGAGATTGGCTACCTTTCCTTCCCAAGCAGAGAAGGGTTGGTGGGGAGGGGGCCCTGTGGGCAGAGCCAGCCCTCTGGGTGGAGCCCCCCCACAGGTGGGGAGAAGGTAATGGCCTTCTGTACAAGGAAAGAAACATGAGCAAGAGTATGGAAAAGGGTATTTGTCATTTGACACTATGTGTTTATGACACTGCACTGTAGAACTTTTTGTTTAATATTTATTTTTCCTTAGTATTTGAGTGGAGACAATACATTTTGTTCATCTTTGCTTTCTGAGTTCAGGTAATGTGTCTGAAACATAGATGATAAGAAATTTTTGTTGAATGAATAAATGAATATATGTATTTAAAGCAGTGGTTAGAAAGAAAAATAGAGATATCATGTACCACCTTGGTACATGATTGTAGAGTTTTTCAAAGTAAGTTATTCTAAAGGCAAGAATGTTTTTAGGTGTGGAATTTGAAAAACATTGTAGTTGCATTTTGATACAATAAATGATCACCAGTTTAATAATGCATCAAATAAATGAGAATGAATCCCCAGTTAGGAAATACATGTAATATACTAAGAATGAGATTAATGTGCCATTAATCAGTATAATGAATTAAAGAATATAACAAAAAAGTATATGAAAAAATTTTATAATAAAAACCCAGCAAGACAGTAAGTTTATATATGGAAAAGAATAAGTTATGTTTCTCAACACTGAAACTAAGAAATCTGGGTGAATAATAACTTCCTTTCTGGAAATACCTAAGTTAGTTCAAGCTAAAAGATGTTTGACTCTGTATGAGATGGCTTGCAGGCAGAGATGTATGGCCAGCAGATGCAGAGATGTGAAAGTGAGGCTTTGAGACAGGTAAGCCTGAAAACATAGTTTTAGCTGAAGATGTTTAAGGTGATAACGAATGATCAAAAACAGCTTTAAAACCTGGTCCTGTAATGTGAAGTATGATTTTTATTGGGATGTTAGTGAAGGAGAGGTCATTGACAGTGACCAAGAAGGACTGATGGAAAGCTGAAAGGGAGGAGCCACGAGGAAGAGTTTCAGGGGGAAAAGATGACCAAGCTAACAAATGTTTTAGCAACATCAAAAAATAAATAAAACACTAGTAATTGTTCAGAGAATTCTGGATTCCTTAATAAAAGAGAATTTTGTGTCACTGAAAGAAATTTCGGTAATGGTTTAAGAGAGTTAGACTTCATTGCGTTGAAGAGTGAGTGGTTCGTGAGGAAGTGGAAGCAGAGCAGGCCGGTTATTTTCTGATGACCAGGGCAGTGAAAAATGATAAGAGGTGATACCTTGAAGGCATGTTCACATCAAAACACTGAGAATTTACTCTATTTGCAAGTTTGCAGTTAGCCTGCCATGGTTTCATGGATGCTGGAAGGATACAGAGACTCCTGGGTCAGAGACAAAAAACTTTATCACTCACATTATTAGCTATACCAGCAGAGTATCATCATTTGCGTAAATTTCTTGGGCTGAGATGCCCGCACATAAGGTGGGTTGGGTTTAGCTGTAGGCAAAGAACACAAGGCTTAGGAAACCCATATATAATGGGAAATAAGTTTGTTTGACCTTTGTCGTGAAAAGAGACATTACCATGTTTACATTGCACAATAAAGAAATCTCTTTGCTCCACAGGGGAAATGATCTCTTTCAAAGCTATTTGCTATACAAACATCCTGGAAAAGATAGTTCAGAACAAAGTTAATCAATACCTGGGCTTGCAAGACCTGCTGACACATGAGTCCATGGAGAACTGTCTCCCTATACTCAGACTAGAAATAAAATTTTAAACATGGGGGAAAATGTTAGACTGTTTGTTAGCAGAAATAATAAAAATAGTAAAATATTTATTAAAATAGAGAAGATGGAAGTAAAATCCTTGAAGAAAAAGACTGGAGTACAATCAAGCATACAGACAGAAAAGTAGCGCTGCCAGAAATGGGCAGATTTGAAGATATTTAACTTTGGAAGAGGAAGAGATTTCGCAGAATCAGGTCCATTTTTACAGAAAATTAGAAACCAAAGCAAGTTTCTCCTAGTGAGATGTGGAAGAAGTAATGTTTTCAACAAGCATACATCACATCCTAAATTATTTAATGATTTATGAAACAAATAAAAAGTTTGGATTAATGGACATGATGTGAACTTAGAAGCAAGAACTCCTGTTTCTGCTGTTGAATTTAAGCAGAAGAATGTGTGTTACCTTCTCGAGTCTTGCAGACAGGTTTGTGAATAAGCAGAGATTCCATCAGTCACTTGGAACTGAGATCCAGGTGAGTAAGTGCATACATCAACTGAAGCACATGGAATAGAAGAAAGATACTTCAACAGAAGTAACACAGTTCAACCTCAGGAAGATCGAAAAACAAATTTTGCTGTTAAGGACTTCATATGTTGACAATAATTTATGTTTAGGTTTATTTACACGGTTATAGGTAAAGTTGGTGGAAGTCAAGCTGCCCCACCCTGGGCACTAGCCCAGTACGTAGTTGGATAGCTGCATGCCTCCCGGATTGAGGCACTCTGCTACATATATTATCTAATTTATATTCTTTATTTACAAATTAAAGCAAAGGGGGATAATTTGGAAACATTTAACCACATCACATGTAAGCCTAAGGGCAAATTTACCAAGCAGTTAAATTAAACTTCTCAACTAATTGTTGGCACATTCAATTATGAGGTGAGTTTTAACAATTGCATTCTCTTCACCAGGGGGATGGTAAGAGATCATTAAAGTCCTCTTTTCATTTGTTTTTAGCACTCTAAGCAGCCAGTCTATCCACAGAACAAGCTGAAGGAAACCTATGAATGCCATAAATCCCTCCAGCAGACAACAGCTCCTGTATCTATCATTCTCCATGTAGGCTCTGTGCACACTCCCAGCTCACCAACCTGTTAGTGATGTTCTCAGATACCAGACTCCCTCTGCGCCCTAAATTTTTCCATCACTGTCTCAAAAACGCACTTTCTGATATCAATACTTTCTTTGAACCACACTGCTTCCATTCCCATTCCTTTTCTCATTTTTCTGTAATTCAAGATCACTCAGCATTTCTAGTGAAAAATCTTCCATGATAACTTTTGTATTGCTAATTCACTGTACCCACAATTTTCCCCCTATTTATTGCATAAGTTTATATACCTATACCAAAACCTCTAAGCTTTTGAAATCCTAGAGTAAGAGATCATGCTTTTCTTGCATATTTATGATATAAAATTGCATCGCAATTTCAAAAGCTTTTCATTTATTCAACAATTCTTTGAAGGCTCTGTTTCTCTTGCTGCAACTTACCAAGAATACTTTTTATCTTTACAGAACATTCTCATATTCTGTACATTTCAATCTTTATACACGTCACTGTTCAGCGCTCTGTGCAGGCCCCGCTCTCCATTTTCCCTCCTTCCCTTTGCTGTGGCCCACCATGGCGCTGTCACCTGCCAGCATCAAAGTCATCTTTGAAGGTTCCGCATCATCTTACCTACTGTTCTTCAATCCTTTCCTGTTGGTTTTCTTCATGACTGAATTTACTCAGAATGGAAATGACTACTGATTTTCCCTTGAAATATATTCTGAAAATAGAGGAAGAAGTCTAGCTCCAGGGCAAATAAAACTTCTGAAATAATACAGGCACTCTGTCTTGGTGTTGTTCATTTGTTTTCAATTTTATTTAGACTCTCACAAAAACATACATACTTTTACTTCAAAGATTTTTGGACAACCTCTCCTTGGATTTACTAATCATATGCCTTGGCCCAGGGGTGATATTGTAAAAATATTTAGCACAGGTAATAGTCAATCTAGAAAACCTGCAGTTAAGCCTAGAACAAAATCCTGCAGACCATTTGCTGCGACATTCACTAACCCCCCCAACCCCTTGCCCCTTTCCTGGGAACGGGGAAGAACAGGGCCTCTGTGCTCAGAGGAGGAACCAGCTGCTGCCAGAAGTGGTTATTGCCAACCTGATCAGCAGACTTTCATATTGTAGTTGCTGTTAGCATGCCTACGAGTTCTGGCTAACTGTTAGCCCTGTCTTTAACTGTTTGCTGCTTATTTCCGCCCAGTAAAATATTCCAAATACTTCTTTCAGTATTGTCTAAACTGTCTTAGTGGTAATATTCACTAGGACCTCATGTTAATATTTAAATGTGGGAGTTACACCCTTGCCCCTCCCAATCAGATTCTCCAAAGCACGGAGGGATCTGGGCAGTTAAGGCTTCTACTGTCGCCATAGGTGACACATCATTACCCAAGTTCAGAAAACAATGGGGCAATCCTCACTTCAACCTCATGAGTTGAGCGGTACAAACCTTAAGAGGTCTATTTGGAGAAGATAAAGGGAACCACACCAAGGTTTATAACTTGCCCACTACTGGCAACCAGGTCTTCTATTTCTAATCACAATAGCCTCAGAGGATTAGGTCTGGTTTGATTAGATTTGATTATTTCCCCGAACTAAGTAGTTTTCAAAAGTGGTAGCATTTTTCTTTAAATTTAATTTTTGTGTATCTGTTTGTTTTTTTCTCCATGTCATTTTTATTTGATTTTAGATTTCCTATTCAAAAGCCACTTAGAATAATGTGTATTTGTCTGCCTCTCAAAATCAAACACAACATATTAGTCTCATTAACAAAGTACCAGGAGCATAATTTTTATCATAAAATGTTATCTTAATATTAAAAGTTTCTTTTGTATGTAAAGCTTAACAAAAAATAGAGGAAATTTAATTTCCCTAAAGTGCACAGGACATTAAAAATAAAACAGAAACTTTGGAAAATAATGGCTGTTCAACCATCTCTCTCTGCATTACCTGTTACTGCTACAGAATACTGGTCTTTTTGGTCTGCATTTTGGAAATAATTATGGAAAATGTTTTAGCCTGTTTGTAAATAATTTGTTTTTTCATCTCTGAGGTTAAAATAGATTGTTTTCTATCAGTAAAGACTAGTATGGATTGAATATATACAAAAGATAACTGCCAACTTTAACAAAGAATGAATGACTAAAACTGGGCAACATTATATAATCCGCGGTCTGAAAGCAGTGGCTTGTCACTCACTGAAACATCTGAAGCTGGTTACATGTCACTCACTTGTAAGCCATCTGCCTGGAGAATTCTGCCCCAGTGGCTTTGCCAATTAATTAAAAAAAAAAAAAAAAGATTACCCATCAATAATTAATTGGAAAACAGACATTACACTAGACTGAGGTGAACTTTCAGATAAAAAATGTGCTTGTTTTGGTATTGATTTCTTTGTAAAGCTGGAATATCAATGTGACTGTCAAGTTTATATTCCTGGAAATTAGGAATCCATCATTGGATGGATCCCTGTGTCTCAGTAAGAGGACTTCAGATAAGGTCAAATAATATAAGGTTGTTCTTGAGGACCTCATTCTTGGCATTTGAGTGACTGAACAGAATAAGCAGTTTGCTGAATGTTTTAGAGACCATTGGAAGATATATGTATACAAGGTTATAATGCTAGAACAATTGAGAGTTTTTACTTTTTTATTTTTTTCTGTGAGTATTCAAAAGTCTCCCACAAGGAAAGTTCTTTAAATCACGTATCAGAATTACTAGCATGCTTATCAAAGGCATATTCTTGAGTCCTCTGAAAAAAAAAAAGTTGAACAGGTATTTCTGTTTCTGTTGATGAGCATTCCAGATACACAGGGTGGTTTTAGCATCACTGCTCTCCCATCACTGCCTTAGGTGCTGCTTTGTAGAGCCATGTCCTAAAAATGTACAGACAGGACTACTTACATCTGCAAACTTACAACTTTGATGTGTGATTTGAAGAATATTAGAATGCCCTTATAAGATAGGACTACAGTTAATCTACCACAACACCTGAAACTTCATTTTTGTAAAATTATTTTTTCAGATTAAATCAAGCCATCTTTATACATCCTTTTCTACTAAGCCTTCTGTTAAGGATAAGTCAATAGCAGTAATAGTAATAAAATAATTTTAACTTCTGTAATAAAATCTTTTATTAGACATTTTTTTCCAATAGGTAACTGGGAGGAAGACATCAAGAGAATAAATGTTTGGATGTAAGATAGAACATATTATATATCACTATCCATATTGTACTTGCATTCTTTCTTTATTGTAATCAGCTATGTGTTCATGTGTGATCTCAGTGAGTCGTAAATTCTTGAAGGGAAGTGACTACTTTCATCATCTTCCTATGTCTAGGGCTCCAGAACTTGCTAAAGTGTTCAACACATAGTGATTCATTGCCTGAATAATAACACCATTATAAAATATTTTTTTAAAAACATGTATTAATGTTTGGGGGATGTTGAACCACTGGGATACTAAAGTGATATACCTCAGAACAGAAACCCAGAAAATCCAAGGTAGGATAAAAATGGAAGAGAGGGATGAATTTAGATTTCTTTTTAATTCTGTCAAAAGTCAATACTTCATTACAAATAAGTTCTATTACTTGCATCTGAAATTAATTATTTTGAATAAAAAGGTACAATTTGTGCATATATACATACACACATATATGTGTGTTTGTATTATTGATAACTGTATGATTCTACTCCATATTAAATTTAACTTAGTGATTGTGTTGTCTAGTAATAGTTTTTTTTAAAACTTATATGTTTTAATTTTTAAACAAATTAAACATTCATGCAAACACCATTCAATGATGTATTATTGTTTGCAAAACACTAAGGTGAATCTAGACAATTTTGAAACTAAATAGGTTACTTTTTAGAAGGTCACATAGTATTTTTGGTTAACAATTGACTAGGGATCATAAGAAAAGTTTGTAGTCTAAGATCAACTACTTACTTATAAAAGTCTATGATGGCAAATAATTTTATTGGTAATAAAATGGGCATGAACATACAAATTGCCTAACTGAAGCAACAAACTTATTGTGAAGTTAGAAATAAGCAATGTGCATAAAATAATTTTGTAAAAATTAAAGCATACATATATATTCTATAATCAATGTCAAATATTAAAATTATAGCCTTAAAGCTTCCTTTGGGCTCTTGAGAAAGTCCTTGAGTAGACTTAGAATTTGACTTTCCAATGTTTTATTCAGCTATTTTGTAGATTGTGTCTTCTGAGCAGCGCTAATAGCAGCCAGAACAAGTAAAATAAGATCCAAAAAGTTAAGAAGGATTAGACATTGAACTTTAAAGTTAGTTTTTGTGCATGTGAAGCATACATGCTCACAGTTATTTGAAATTGGTTTTGTCCCAATCCTATTGTTTAACCTCTGAAAGAAATGACTAATTTGTCTTTTGATTAAGTTCAAATCATTTAATTTGTGAGTAGGAGGAGGAGAACAAAATTTAAATGCTACAAAGTTCAAAGGTTTTCATAAGGTCCTGAAATTCCAATCCCAGTAACAGCAGCATGTCCTTGTTCTGCATTGGCTGACATAATGAGACCATGACTACGGTCACTGAAGGTTGTGTGTATCAATTGATTATGGCGGTGAGCTGAAAAATGGCCACCCCTGCAGGATGGTACGATGCCCATGCCCTTGTTCTCAGAACTGGTAAATGTGTTAGCTTACATTCCAAATGAGACTTTGCTCATCCTATTAATTTCAACTCTTGAGCTAGATAGATTAAACTGTATTATCTAGGAAGGACCAAAGTAGTCACAAAGTCCTTTTAAGAAATATCTGGAAAAAGTCAGGGTTAGAAGAACAGATGTGAGGACAGAAGCAAAGGTTGTTTTTATGAGTTTGGTGTTTTTTAGCTTTCCCATATAAGTGATAGCATGTACTGTTTGTCATTCTGGCTCATCTCACTTAGCATAATGCCCTCAAGGTCCATCTATGCTGTCACGAATGGCAGGATTTCCTTCTTTCTCATGGCTAATATCACATTGTATACATATGTAGCACATGTTACTCATCCATTTACCCATTGATGGACACTTAGGTTGTTTCCATATCTTGCATATTATGAATATGCAGTAAACACAGGTGTGCAGATTCCTATTTGATATAATTATTTCAATTCCTTCAGATATACAGCATTGGGCAAACAGTTGGTTTACAGTTGTTTGTATGGAAAATGATATGATAATAAATAATTATATAACAATAAACACAATGCCTCATGTATTCACAACTGTAAATTTAGTTTTGCCCTACCCTACTTACCCAGGAGTGGAATTGCTGTTAATGCTATGGTGGTAATCATATTGCAATATATAAGTGTATCAAACCAATAAACTGTACACCTTAAACTTATATGATGTGATATCCCCCCAAAATAAAAAAGCAGAGGATTCAGTGATTTGATTGCTCATTGGGGGATCACTAGCCAAGGAATTTGAGAAGCCTCTGGAAGCTGAAAAAGGCAAGGAAATGGATTCTCCCCTAGAGCCTTCAAAAGAACTCATCTGATTATCACCTTGATTTGAAGGCTTCAGACTTCCAAAAAGGTAAGATAATGAGTTTGGATTACTTTAAGCCATGGAATTTGTGCCTATTTGTTATAGCAATACAATAATCAAACAGAGCCATAATCACAATTTTCAGTGAAGAGAAAAAAATAAGGAAAGAATGGTTAAGAATTTAGTCTATAGAGCCAAGATGCCTCCATTTAAATCCTTTATCCACCATTCACTAGATAAGTTACTTTGGCAATATCTGTCAGAATATACAGTAGGGATGATAATAATAGCCCCTACTTTATAGGGTTTTTGAGAAGATTAAATGAGTAAATAAATTTAAAACTATTAGATCAATGTGTGACACACAGTAAGTTTCCATAAGATCTATACCATCATTAATCATTTTAGTATTTTCATTATTAAAGCTCTGATTCTAATTTGCTTATTCTTTACAAATACCTGCATTATTTCCCTATAGTGGCCATTTGACAGGAGGCTATCAAATACATTTTACCAATACCTGTTTCCAGGGAGCTTATGACCATATGAGAGGGTTGGAGTATGTACCAAAATTCCTGCAGTGCAGAATGAAAAACCACAGATGTCATAAATGTTTTTCTTTCTTTCCACCATCCTGCTTCTGAGTCTGGCAAATTTAATGAATGATAAGTTTTGTGTCTGTTCTTGGCTGTGGAACTATCTCAATTGTAGTACACATTTTGACCCAGTTATACAGGTAAAATTTGTTTCCATTAGAAAGAAAAAATGATCTGGGGAAAAAGAAGAGGTGTTTGCTTCTGCTAACTGCTGGATTGCTGTTCATAAGTTCTTGCACTAGATAAGTTACAACCTTTAATTATTGCATAACTCATTCACAGTCACACAACTGCCAGTTGTGGAAGTCATCTCAGTTGTAGTGCTTAGTGAAAAACAAAAATTAAATAACCAACAACAATAACATAACTATACTTTATACCTGGTGGTAAATCACCTCTTCTTGTACTAACACTCATACCTTTTATTATTATTATTATTATTATTATTATTATTATTATTTAATGAAAGCTCAGGGCCAAAGATAAAACCTCAGGCAAGGAACAAGAAAGTAATAACAATTTCTGAGTCCACATAGCAATTTTCCTTTAAAATTAACCTTCACAATCCCACCACAGGTTGTATAGGTACCATTTTCAGATGTCATTTATAACAGGAAGAACCTTCAAAATTGAATAATCTGTTAGCAGAAATATGAAAGAATAAATCTGAAAGATTAAATATGCAAGAATAAAGTGCTTTTCATTAGTTTTGTTTTGAGGTATTATATGCTTACAGTTACCATCCCCCCCAAATTTGTATTTCAAAACAGGACTCAGTTTGTATACACATGATTGAACAGCTAATTATAGGCACCTTCACCTGAACAAGATGCTGGGATACAGGCATGCCAACCACTCTCATGCTAATGATCTCCATAGCCGGCACTCTGTAATTTAGGAAGGTTGCAAATATGGTATACTTATGCAGCCTAGCTTAACATTTGCTCTATTTCTCTGGAAACACAACCTGAAAAAAAAATCTATGTTTATAAACAGTTGTTTGAAGTTAATGGAAGAGCATGAGTTAGAAATAACAAAATAAACCAAAATAGTAAGATCACGCTATAAAAAGAAAAGATTCATAGGAATTTTAAAAATTTTATTCACAAATTTTTATATTTATTTTTCCTACAGAAATACTCTCAATTTTAAATGCACATATATTGTTATATCTATAAAAGGTAAAATTATGTCACTACATTGAATAATATTAACTGAGAATAAGTGATTTTTCATCATTGGCCCTACTGACTACCATTTGAATAATTCACATTAAATAAGGGTCCAAGCAAGAAGTGAGTTTGTTCCTCAAAGTTTTACGGCCATTTAAGTATCTGATTCTGACTCAAAATAGGCCCTTAGAATTCTTTGTACATTATTTATTGTTTGATCCTTACTGCCTGATAATGATTAATGAGCCTGTATTCCTATGCAAAATGACCCAATAAAAGCCCATTGAGGAAAAGGCTCTTGGCCCTTCTTTGAGAGTTTAGCCACCTTTCTTCCCCAAGCAGATCAAGTCTTGGTAGACTTGTGGCAGCAGGGAGGCCGGGGGGTGGGGGGGGGGGACTGAGGTTGGAGCCCCCCCCACCCCACAGGTGGCATGTAGCATGAGGTCCTCCTCTGGAATGAAATGGAAATAACTATACCTACATCTTTATTGTAGCATGTTCTTGTTCCTAATTCTAGCTGACCTTGGTTGGATGTAGAGTTTTGACCCTGCCATGGTCAGAACAGTGCACACAATTAAGAACCCCACTGTACTGTACAGAATAGAAAGATGGAATTTGAATGTGATTAGGACAAAGGAATGATTGCTGAAGAAACCAATTCCTTCAAAATCCAACTGTATGCTACAGATTTATTCTTATTTTTTGACAATTAAAAAAATGTATAGCCCTGGTTTTTGTGACTTAGTGTATTGAACACAGGCCTGTGAACCAAAAGGTCACTGGTTCAATCCCCAGTCAAGGCACATGCCTGGGTTACAGGCCAGGTTCCCAACAGGGAGTGCATGAGAGGCAACCACACATTGATGTTTCCCTCCCTCTTTCCCTCCCTTCTCCTCTCTCTCAAAATAAATAAATAAAATCTTTTAAAAAATTTTACAGCTAAGATTAAGAAACTCAAATATGTCTTCATTATCTATTAAAGTCTCATCAATGACAGCAGGAAATGGACAAGCTGGGGCAAGGGTGGGCTCAGGGTAGGCTGAGAGTAAAGAGCATTTTTTAAAAAATAAAATTGTCTGGACACTTGCAATTTTAAAAAGCTCTCTTCATGCTGGATTGATGATTAATTCTTAATCTTTTTTTATCAAGCAAGAAGGTGGAAATAAATCAAGCTTCCTACATTATACCCCATAGACCTGCCATCCTCTCTTGTAATAGATGTAAACTAAATTGTTTGCGTTTTTATTTAAATACAGATTAATGCAAAATTTAAATTCTACAAGACAGAAAAACAGTTCTAATTGCATAATGCCTTATCTTATCAAATAAATAATATATGATCCACTGAATGTATAAATGACACTCACAGAACTTTAATATATTGAATTTTGTTTCACTTATTGTAATTTTATAATCACTTTAAGTCTAACTCCTCACAAAGTGAAATTATTTTAAACTTTTCATATGCTGACAAACAGAAATCTTTTTTCCTCTATTTACAAAGTGACATCTGCTCCATTTCCATTTTACTTTTTCAAAGTGAGGTTACTTTAGTATTTTCTTATTTTGTCAAATAGCTTTGCCAAAGATGGTAAAAATGCAGTACCTGAAAGACAAAAAAATCACAGTTCTGTAGACATGACACTTTACATAATATAGTTATGTACTCACAACTTTAAACAAGGTATTTCAGACATCTACCCCCGACCCCCAGCTTTTTTTAGCTCAACTGCATAGTGGAAAAGTTTAAGCAATAAAAATCAAACCATTTAGTAAGTAGGATATTTACCATTATTTAAATGACAGTAATAATATAGTATTAATAATATAAATCAGTCTTCTCATCTGATCATCTAAAGACAGTTTATAGCTCCTATTATTCAATAACAATAATTTTTAAAAAGTAAAACTCTGATCAGAGATACCGTATTGTTGTTACCTTAGCAACCACCTCATAGTCCACTTCTTCACGTTATCTATCCTCTCCCAACTGGCGTGCACCATACTCACACACACAACAGGCACGCGTGTATGCACATGCACGCACACACTGGAGTGTGTGCTTTAATGCTGTGGATTCTGGCGTCAGACTTCCTTGGGTTTATAGCCAGCTCTGTCACTTACTAAGGATGCAGCTTCAGCCCGGTTGTGTGCTTAATCTCTCTAAGCCTTTTTGTCTTCATTTGAAAAACAAAGATAGGCACCATGAATATTCTCAATAACTGGAAAGAGCTCTTGTGGCACTTTTTGCTGTTGTTGGCCTAGTGCTTTCAGGAGGATAAGTAGTTGTGATATTAGTAAGTATTCATGGTTTATCCTTTGTATTTGAAAATGTATCCCCAGTCAAAATCAGATAGAAATATCTTGTTAGGAGATCATTCCTGGAACATAGCACATATAAGAAAAGATAATTATGAAGCCTAGGATGAATCATAGCTCTGATATATCCTGAGAAAACTCAGCGATTAAAGATACATATTTCTTTTTTCCTTTTAATCTTCTTGTACTTGCTTAGCTACTAGTTATTATAAAAATCAGAATATGAGAGGAGACTCAGCAGCACTGACTACTGATAGACTTGGATAAATCAGTCCAAAACACATTTGGCTATATTATTATTACAATATATTATTTTTAATTAATTGTACATAATTTTACTTATTTGTACATAATTTACCACTATAATTAATTTAGGTTTAAAACTGAATTGTAACGTTTCAATCAATGGGATACCCGTGAGATCAATATTGTGTTAAGAAATCATAAATGATGACCCTGCTTCCTGCTCTCTCCATACTTTGCTTTATTAGAAAACCTGACCTGGTGTCTGACTGCATGTCCACCATCATAACCATCACCATTTAAATAACAGAAGTCAGTTTCTTCTATGTCTGGCATGAAGAATATTCCCTGCAGAAGATCAGACTTTTTTTTTTTAAATCAAATATGAACTAAAGAAAGAAAAAAATTCTCTCTTCTGGTGTCATTCCTTTAGGACTATGCCTCAGGCTAGAATATTTATAATTCAGAAATCTCACTCTTGATAAAAGTGAAAAATAAATCCTGACTGAGAGGAGCAAGAAGAACAAACAGTTAACTAGAAAACAGGAGGTCTTGTCTAGTCCTGAGTCTTATTCAATCTATCTTGGTAACCCTTAGCAAAGAAAATATCCTCTCTGTTAAATTTTTAAAAGTTTGGAAAACCATCCTAAGCATCTTTCTAGTGTGAATGTTTCTTGAGGAGAAAAACCCATCATACCTGTTATTTTAATCTGATATTTTTCATAACACAATTACCATACATAATCCATATATACATGTATGCACACACGTAAGCACACTTTTCAATATGTCTTTGTGTCTCTTTTCCTTAGCTAAAAATAGAAATCCATAATCCAATACTCTTATTCTTATTAAGCAAAAGAGAAATCTGAAAGGATCTGTCATCAGATCAGGAGGATTCTGTGGCAGATTTATTTCCCTGGGGAAATATACATGCCAACGATAGAATTCTAGGGCTGACTTTTGCATAGTGATAAAATGCCTATTCATTTTTGCTAGTAAAGGAAAATGGAGGAGAGGTCATTTATCATCCAACGGAATGAAAACGCACAGCAAATGTTTAAGTGAAAGCCCCTTCCCCATTTAAGATACAAGTCCTCCTAATACAAATCTGCTTTTATTAGTGATTCTTATCTTCTTTGCCCTGAAGTAGTAAAAAACATTCTAACCTGGGGGGAAAACAGAAAAAAAAAAAAAAAGTAACTTCAGCTCCCCGACTCTGGTGAAAAGATAAACTTGATGACATAATTGGCCCTTTCAGACTCTAATTTGTATGACTAACAGGTAAGACCCTTATGCTAGGTGGAAACCACGTTGAGTCCCATAGTAGAGAGAAACAACAGCCAGATTGAAAGGTAAATTAAATGTGCCTGCCTGGGTGTGCAATTTGCCAGGCTGTTTTATTTGATCTCTGTGGCAATGCTTAATTCCATCCACAAGAAGGTAAAGAGGGAGTTAGAAGAAGCATCAGGAAAGGAAATAAAGTAAATTCCTACTGATCTTCAAAGGAAATAAATATCCTGTTGATCTGACTCTTGGATTCTAAACTATGAGATATCTACTACACAAGCAGACCATTTCTGGGTTATTTTATTAGGTTGGCAAAAAAGTTCATCTAGATTTTTTTTTCTATAAAACAGAAGGCACATTTTTTATTTTCAACAATAACTTTATTGACCTGGATATTTTGAGCATGTCAGCTATCTCCTGATATTGGCTTCTAGTGGGTAGAGGCCAAGGGTGCTCCTAAACATCTTCCAATGCATAAGATGGCCCCACAGCCAAGAATTATTATTTGGCCAAAATGTCAGTAGTACCAAGAAACTTCACAAACCACTTTTGACATGTTTGATCAGTCACAGCATCTTCTCCATACATTACACAGGACTTTTTCTGTACATGTGTTTTAGCTGCATTTTTATCTTTCTTGAAATAATAAAGCAAAACACACTGAAAATGTTGCATATCTTCTACCATCTTCAGTATGAAAATGGCTACACAAAAATTCAGCAAATTTGATGCTTTTTTAATGCATGTTGATGTGACAGCTGTCTCTGTGCAATATAACAAAATTGTTTTGAATGAAATTAAAGACAACTAAGCACTGCTAAAACCATTTTACGGGGGAAAAAAGAACTTTTTGGCCACCTAGCAAACTGCATTACTCAGAAACCTAGGATTGTGCTAGCAACCTGTAATGGCTTATAGATATTTCTTAGTTGTAGCAGGTGGGTTCATTTCACTCCTCAAACTCTTCCCTCTAACTCTTCAACAGACGTATTGGAAAATTACATGAGGTGGCAATTATGCTGTGTTCTTACAGGTAAAATTGATGCATGCTGGGAGAAATTCTTCTTGAACCCCCAAAGTCAAGGCAGTGTCAGAGACTTCTTTCATACCCTTTGTAGGAACAAGGAAGCTGATCAAAGATGGATATAAATAAATGTGATCCAAATGATTCCAACGCTCCCAAAAGCAACAGAAAAAAGGAATGGAACTGGAGAATTATCTTGACTCATCCGCCTTTTCTTTTCTCAGCCCCCTCCACCTTTCTACTAAATTAACAGCAGAAACATACTGAACAGAGAGTGCCAGGCCCAAAGCAGCCACCCTGACAAGCACAGCTATAGGATGCCCATTTGCATGCCTCATAGCTGAAAACTGAGATATTGTTTTGAAAATGCCAAACCCATAGCCAAAACTACAGCTGTAGACTTTTGTAAAACTAAATTTATTGGGATGACATTGGTCAATAAAATTATAAAGGTTTCAAGTGTACAATTCTGTGATGCATTGTATATCACATTGCATGTCCGCCATCCAAAGTGAAATCTTCTTCCATCACCATCTATTTGATGCTCTTACAGAGACTTTTATTCTACTTGAGGATTATATAGGGAGGGTCTAAATCTGGGTCCCCATTTTTCTTACTCTTCTAGATGCCAAGGAATACCTAGAGGAGGCTTAGCATGCCTCCTCTTGCTAAGGGGTTATCCTTAGCAAGAGGAGGGGTTATCCTCCTCTTGAAACTTGGGGTTATCGCTTGATCAGCCAGAACCACCCTGAGCTGACAGTTCAGAAATCGAAGTGCTGTTTTCAGCCCGCAGGGACGTGAAACCGATGCGGGCTAGGCAACCTCTTGTTCACAGCTTAAGGCGGCTGCAGGGTGACCCCTGGTGTTTCCTCCTGACTCTGAATCTAAGAGTTGCCCTTATCACTGGAATGGGAATGAGTTGTCATTTAGGAAAATTAAACACATTGATGTTTTAAAATTCCTTTTCATTTGTGAATAATATTCAAGAGGCTAGCACCAAGTGTCTGGAGATTCTTGAATCAGGCTGCCTGGGTCAAACTGCTGGTCTTGAATAGCTGGAAGGGCTGCCCAAGGAACACGAGTGAGAGTGGGAAAGGAAGAGAACAGGGTAGGAAGGAGAGGGGGTGTGTTGTGAGCACACAGTGCATGACTTGGTCCTTAATGTTCAGCTCATACCCATCCTAAGCTGTCCCAAATGTGACAGCCAGTGAGGATCAGAAAAGAGTTAATGTGATGTGTAACTAGACTGTAGTAAGTTCAACATTAAAGGAGGGACCATTAGCCCTAGACCCCGGAGTCAAACTTTCCAGGTTCACATAGGATGCCTGTCCCATTCATTGTTCCCAGAGAGGTTGAAGGGAGCACTGCAGCAATCCACAGGCCCCGATATCACATTGGTTGTGTAGTTCTGCTTAGGTGGCAGCCCTGGGGAGGAAGGCATTCCCTGACATTCTCCCAGGAAGAGCAAATTAAGGGGAATGAGACAGGTGTTAGCAGGCATTTGGTTGGGGTGGCCCTCCCCTGCAATTATGACAATAGTAGTAGTTTTATCCTTTTTAGTCAAAATGAATGTAGCCTGTGGGTTCTGGACAGGTGGTGCGTACCAGGCACGTAGTATAAAGGGCGAGGGTGCTGGGATCAGCTGCGATTTGAGCGCAGTGGCAAAAGATCTTGCTAAGCGGCCAGTTAGAGTGCCCTTTAGTGTTGGCTTTTGTCCATTGTAGTCATACACAGCGGGTCTAGGCTCAGATTCCAGCAGGATCAGTGGGGACCACTTTAGCTCACCGAACAGTCCTCTCTCTCTGACAAGAAGTATCATATCCTACCTGGGGGAACTTGCCAGCCAACCCCCATCCAGTGTCTCCCCAGCCTCCCCTGGTTCGATGCCTGGAGGAGCTCTGAACAGTAGTGGATATTGGCCCCTTTTCAGCTATGACATCAAGGCATCAGGTCATAGCTTTCCAGGAGATGTGGTCAGTGGAATGTCCTGTGTAGCAGTTTCCAAGTGTTCGTAGTGAGACAACCCCACACTGGCATTGGCCAAATTTATTTTCTTAACTGCCTAGGCAATGAACTTGTCCCACCTGTGTGTTGTGGGAGATTGTAAATGGGTGGGTATTCAGCTGTACTTATAAAATACCACGCTTGTGACTCCTGGTCAAGATGATGGCTTAGGGAAACATGGCTTGCTCCTCACATGACCACATCAAAATTAAAATTAAAATATAAAACAACCCTTCTTGGGGCAGGGGAAAGTGGTGGTGGGAAAATGGAGACAACTGTATTTGAACATTAATAAAAAATTATTAAAAAGTAAAAATAAACAATAAATAAAGAAAATAAAATATAGAACAACTATCACTCAGAACAGTCAGAAATGAAGTTGAATGGAAGTCTGACAACTATGGATTTAAAGAAACCATATCATTCAGACTGGTAGGAGGGGCAGAGATGTTGAAAGGGCTGGTCACATATGGTGGATAAAATTTTGGGAAGAATATCTTGGGACTGAGGAGGCCCAGCCCTGCACCAGCACCCGCCACCCCCAGCCTGGGGTTCCAGTGCCAGAAAGATAAGTCTCTATGACTTCTGGCTGCAAAAACCAATGGGGATTGAGTCACTGAAAGAAACTTCTGGAGTCCCAAATAGTTTCTTTTAAAGAACCCACATACGGACTTACTTAGACTTGCTCCCTCTGAGCTCCAGTACTGGGGTAGTAGCTTTGAAATCACAATTGGCATACAGGGAGAAACTGATATACCTAGTACCAAGTCAAGAGGTGGAGGACAGCCTTCTCCTAGACAGAAAGGTGGGCGGAGGCTATTGTTCCTTTTCTGAACCGTCCCCACAAGGAGCCACAGAGCCAGCAGGTAGGTGCTATGTCTGAGACTCTATCAACTTGGCTAACACCGTTTGCCCTGTTCCCCTGGAAATTACCTGGCACTGCATCCTACTCAACTTACAGGTCCACCCAAGCTGTTAACTGTAACTTTTCCATATGAATGGATTGTTGTGGATTGTGCTTTACAACTTCCTAAATCCTTTCAAATAAGCAACAGCTGGCCTCAACCAACCCCCAACCCATGCACCTCTTGCTAAGTGGCCCCAGGAACTGCATTAGCAGCAGCCAGCCTAGATTCACAGTTTGGTTTCTCCTGGGAATCTCCAGACTAGCACAAGTAGTAGCCACCTCAGATTGCATTATAGCTCAGGTAGGGTGGTCCTAGGCAAACAAAGGTTAAGGGTGATCTTGACCTGCAACACTTGGGAAACCCCAAGGCCAGTGCACCCAGTGCAGAACTACTGACCATGTCAGAGCACCACCATCCTGCCCCTGCACAGCTGATCCTCCAAAGAGAGGAAAAATTGGTGGTAAGTGGTTGTAGCCAATCCTTGCAACTCACTGGCCTGGGTAAATCCTTCCCATTGACCTACCAACAGCAATCAAGGCTCAACTACAAGAAGAAAGTATACTCAGCCCACACGAAGGGCTCACTTTGAGTACCTAGCTTGGGTGTTAAGGGAGTCTGTGCCACTGCACCCTACAGGACACCTATTATACTAGGCCATGTTATCAAGACAGGGAATCATAGCAGGTCTACCTAATACATAGAAACAAACACAAGGAGACTGCCAGAATGAGGAGACAAAGAAACGTGGCCCAAATGAAAGAACAGAACAAAACTACAGAAAAAGAATTAAACAAAACAGAAATAAGCAATCTATTGTAGAGGAAAAGTCAGATAGGTTAAGGTAACCCAGAGGAGGGACCAGGAACTAGGAAAGAGTTTGTTTAGGTTACTTAGAAGATGCCAGCCAGCTGTTGGATTTCAGCCAGGCAGTCATAATTCCTGTTTCGGCTTTTGTACAACTCAGCTTCAGATTATGATTCTTCAAGGCTAACTCCCGTCTGCACATAGCAGCTAACTCCCACTTTGGCTTCAGAGTACCCAGCTTCAGATAAGGACACCTCAAGGCTAGAGTTATTTTTCGCATCAGCTTCTGTACCTCCTGCTTTTGCTACGTAGGGAGGGGTGTCCAGAAAGCAATAAAAGCCCTGCTCAGCCAAGGCTCGGGGCTCAGAATTTGGGGTCTGTACTCCTCTGGGCCCGTGCACATTAATAAAGGGTCGTCCTCCACCATCCAACTGCGTGTTGAGTCGTTTCCTTCCGTAACACTATCAGATGCAGAGCTCAACACACTGGTTATGATGATGCTCAAAGAACTTGGTGAGGACCTCAATAGCATAAAAAGATCCAGTCACAAACAAATGGTACACTAATTGAAATAAAGAAAAATTTACAGGTAATGAACAGTAGAATGGATGAAGTCAAGAATCAGAACAGTGATTTGGAAAGTAAGGAAGCAAAACACAACCAATCAAAATAGCAAGAAGAAAAAAAATTAAAAGGACAACTTCAAACATACCAACATTCATATCATAGGGGTGCCTGAAGGAGAAGAGAAAGAGCAAGAAACTGGAAATTTCTTTGAAAAAATAATGAAAGTTCCCTAATTTGGTGAAGGAAATAGACATGCAATCCCAGGAAGCACAGAGAGTCCCAAACAAGATGGACCAAAAAAGGCCCACTTGAAGACACATCATAATTAAAATGCCAAAGGTTAAAGATAAAGAGAGAATATTAAAATCAGCGAGAAAAAAGCAGTTAGTTATTTACCAGGGAGTTTCCATAACACTGTCAGCTGATTTCTCAAAAGAGACTTTGCAGGCTAGGAGGAACTGGCAAGAAATATTCAAAGTCATGAAAAGCAGGGACCTCCAGCTAAGACTGCTCTACTCAGGAAAGATTTAGAATTGAGGGGCAGATAAAGAGCTTCCCAGACAAGAAAAAACAAGGGAGTTCATCATAACCAAATCATTATTATATGAAATGTTAAAGGGGCTTATTTAAGATAAAGAAGAAGATCAAAACTAAGAACAATAAAATAGCAATAAATATGTATCTATCAACAATTGAATCTTAAAGACAAACTAAGCAAACAAGAAGAACAGAGACAAGATCATGGATAAGGAGAGGGTCTGGATAGTTGCCACATAAGAGGGGTGTGTGGGGGAATGGGTGAAGAGGTGAGGGGATTAAGAAGTACAAATGGGTAGTTACAGAATAGCCATGGGGATATACAGTATAGGAAATGGAGCAGCCAAAGAACTTACACACATGACCCATGGACAGGAACACTGGTGTGGGGATTGCCTGGGGGAGTAGGGGGTGCTGTGTGGAAGGGGGAACTGGGTAAAATTGGGACAACTGTAATTGCATAATGAGTAAAATATAATTTAAAAACTAAAAAAATCCAAGAAGGTTTTAATATCTTAATTAGAATTTCATTAATTACCATTTTGTTTCTGCAAACTATCAGTACTCTTTTAATTTATATTTTCAAGGTCCAATTAATATTCTGCAACAAGAACAGGATCTTTGTTATAAAACACCAGGAGCTGAAAAAGACTTATTTAAAATAAACAGACAAGCAAACAGAGGAAAAAAATGACCCATCTTTCCTGTGGTAGGTAAGAATCAACAGGCCTAGAAAAGTGAGAAGGGCAGGCAAACTGATAGACACCATTCATTTTCAATGAAGAGAGGGACCCTGGAAGACACTGAAGAAAGAAAGTTGAAGCTAAACATTTCTATTTTTCCCTGAGAAAAGTCTATTGCCCTCAATTTATTTGTTCCCACTTAAAACATTAATAATATGGAATTATCTACACTGATTTCTTCTAGTAGGAAAATGAAGAAATCACTATATTAAGAAGTTCTTCTCTTAGAAAAGTAATATCTGAGGCATTTCAGATACGATCAGTTTTGACTTGTGATCAAGCCGATCATGTAGAAATAGAGAAATATTCTTTAATAGATTTTATCAAACTTTAGATATGATGTAAAGAACTCCACAAGCTAAAACTCCATTAGCAACATGCCCCTGAAATCTCTAACAGAATGCTATCAGAAATAGCACAGGGGAAAAATAACTTAGTCATCAGTGCTTTACACATCATCAAATGAACTGCTGCAGATGCAAACCTTGGGTTTACATCCCTATTTGAACAATACTGTTGGGGTGAGTTGAAGATATGTATTGAAATTTTAGATTGAACTGGAAAATGAATGATTTCAAGCATATTAATTCAGCTTCTACCCATTAGAAATTCACGGTGTGTACATTGTTCAATGACTGCAATTTAACATATAAGGTGAAATGAAAAAAAAATCACCACAACTAATATCAATTCATAAACTTTCAACTTTGGCAATTAACCTTATGAATGAATTAATAATATCAGTATGTAATGAACAACACTCATGTCTGCGTAGGGATAGTGCTTATATGCACGGTCTAATGAATCTGAATATGTACGGCATGAGATTAGAAAAGAATGAATGAAGATGGCAACTTCACTTATGGAGCTTACAATAAAATATGTCCTTATAATAAACTACTAATGAAAATTAAGATAAGTTTTATGGAAAAATTTCTTTGTCAACCTGCAAAGCTAAGGGGAATATATTAATAGGCCAGCTCATTCTACCTAATTTAAGCTAATATATTATAAAGTACATCTTCAGCCTGTAGGTCCCCCAAGGTCAAAAATCTTCCTCCTCAACTGGGGCTAAAATTCTGTCTCTGGAAGAAAGCTTGCCAAATATCAGATTCCTTTTCTTTCTCCATTCCTTTTTTAACTCCCTAACTTTCTCTCTCTTTCTTTCTCCTTCCTTCCTTCCTTCCTTCCTTCCTTCCTTCCTTCCTTCCTTCCTTCCTCCCTCCCTCCCTCCCTCCCTCCCTCTTTTCCTTCTCTCTCAAGAAAGATTAGCATTAAGGTGGGCAAAGAAATTTATACAGTGAGGCTTTCTTAAGGAAGGAAGAAGCATATTTTTTACTAAGCCACTCTGAAAGCAAAGACAGAGAGGATTTCAGGAGTAACTAGCTTATTTTGCTCTCACCTTGAACTCGGTGTCTATTTTGCAGAACTTGGCATCTCACTTTGACATTATACCATTACTTATATCGCTTTGAGTTTATCTGAAAATAAGACAGTGAATTCCAAGAATGATTCCTACAGTTTGCTTTAAGCTTAGCTTCATAATGACAAGCATTCTATAAGAATCAAATATTGTAACCAAACAAAGAGTTTGTTCCCCTAGTGCTACAATAGGCAATTATGCTGACACCAGTGTACAAAGAAAGAAAGCAGCATTTATTGTATAGCATTACACAATGGAGAACAAGCAGCTTGTGCTGGAAAAACTCAAACCCCTGTATGCTTTATAGACAAGGGGTTTTACAGAGCAAAAGTCATGAGTAATTTATGAGTAAGTGGTTCAGGGTCCTGGGCTGTGTTGCTTGCCCAGTTCCTATGCAAGCTTCAAAAATCTGCTTTAATCAGCTCCTGGCCCCATTCTGTCTGGGTTTATGTGACTGTGGCCAGGTACACTTAAACAGAAGGATACGTTTGTAAGACATCTTGGGGTTGTAAGTCAGTGACATTATCTTAAGATTAGAAAGAAAAGAACAGAGCTATATATTTCATGCTTAACAGGCTACATTCTTCTGTTATCTTAAGCAGAATATGCCTTCTGAAAGTTGCTTTCCAGACAGGTCTACTGGCTCCAGGATGTGACTACATTCCAGTGCAGCTACGACTACTAAGAAGGGCTAATTTAATAATTTTAACTAAAGGATAAATTCTAATATGTTTAGCCTGTTTTGATTTGCTATTGGCGTCAATGTCTCTATACCAAAACGGAGACCCTTCCAGACAAGGGGAAGGAGTTCAAGCTTCTACTTAGGTGTATACTGCTGGCAACAGCACAGTGTCTCACCTACACGATAGCATCATGAAAAGCAGGATAATATATAAATCAACATTTTCTTAAACTCATTAGAGAACTGAGGTTACAAGGCAACAAACTAACCAAAAATCAGTTGAAAGACAAATGTTCCAAAGAGAGAGAGCACATAGCTGACCTGCTGATGCAGTAAGTCAACAAGCAAGAAAGAAAGAATTTAGCTAACATTTCAACAAATTGCCAAATAATGAGTATGAACAGATGAAAAGGTATAGAATACCCAGGAACTGAAAAGCACAAAGATAATTCATGCTCATTTGCAACATTTTTTTCCACAAACCTCAAGAGGTAATCATGAGAGACACTGGAGTCAAAGTCAGAGACGGGGAGCCACCCCCATTTGGGCCCAAGGGAGAGGCCTTTCACGGAGGAAAGGCAGGAAATTCCTTCCACTCAGAACCTCCCCTACTGGCCCTTTGAAACAAAAACCTGGGCCACTGGCATAAACACATTGGAGTGATACACATTGCCCCCAGGGTACAGATAAAGAGCCTTTGCATCTAGATGAAAGGAATTTAGAAAGAAACCTTTCTTCATGAGGAAGGGCAGAAAAATACTCAGGACTCAGATCATGGAGATTATGCACTGGGGAGGGGGCAGGGTCACCAGAGAGAGCTGCACAGCCTTGAGGATCAGAACTAAGAGTGAACCAGAACACCAGAGGGTGTCCTTGCCCTCCACTCACACCTGCCAGGTTATCAACTGTTGCATGATAAGTAACAGCAGTCCACCAAGAGGGGAAGGGCAGAATGGTGAGGAAACATCTCTGAAAAAAATAAAAGTGCAAAAAGAAAATCTAAAGCAAAGAATGGAGCAGACATGGATTCTCTAGCAAATCAGCCCTTGCAGTATACAAATGGCAAAAGTAGAAATATTTAAAGTTCCGGGCACAATAAAGTTAAGCACAATAAAGGGGCTTATAATGATAACAACAACAGCAACAACAACAATAATAATAAATGTAGCTTATCTTCTCATTAGCATAGGTCAACTTGCCAGAAACTAAGATCTTTGAAAAAGAAGAAGTCTCACATTTCTGGGCGTGAATACTACACACCTCAGTCTCTGTGCTCTAGCTGTCAGCTAAAATAAGAAAAAACAGCATGTTGTTCAGTGACAAAGTAACCAACAGAACAGACTCAGGCATCACTCAGATGTTGGAACTGTCAGACAGAAAATTTAAAATAAATAAAAAATATACGTATATATGATTTTACTGTGAGTTGACTAATCTGTTAAAGTCTGTAGAGAAAAAGATTGACAACTGATGCACACACTGGCCCACAGTGACCGTGTCATTATGGGTGAAATGAGACATTCACATGGAGTACCGAGTCCAGGGGAGGAAAAAGGACAGCATGGCTTTTCTCTCAAGGGGAGCAAAAGCTGCAGCCTCCGCCATGACAGGCTTTTATTGGGTTTCCTCTCACGTTACATTCTGGTCCTCATTTACTATGCACAGGTTCACTTTAGGGGGTTACCTTTTACAGGTAAAAAAGGAGATGATGCCACTAATCACATCACAGAAGAAGGACATTAACAAATGAAAAGGGAAAAGTGGTTGAATTGGTTACACTCCATACTGGGGAGTTTTAGCAAAAGCAAGTCCCAAAGTGGCTTAGGTACAAATGCAGGCCTGATTCTCCCCCGGGAGAACCTATCTGTGGGTGTGGGTCCTGTGCATCTCTGAGAGGGAGCTGGGCCAACGCCACACAGAATGGTCTCCTACAGATGACCTGCATAAACATATGGATCAATGAGATAGAAACTGAAAGAAATAATCAAATAGAAAAGATTGGTAAAAGAAGTGAATTCTGCCTTTGATGAGCTCATCAATAAATTCAACACAGGAAAGAAAAAAATCATTGAACATGAAAATAGGTCAGTAGAAAGAATGCAAATAGAAACACAAAGAGGAAAAAAAGTGAGAAAATAAAACAAGGTATCCCAAAGTTCTAGGATAATATCTAATATGTCAAAAAAAAAAATCCCAGGAGAAAAAAGAAATAGAATAAAGCATAAGAAGAATCTGAAGAGAAAAGGGTCAAGACTATGAGCTATGAATCCCAGATATCCAGCAAATACTGAAGGTATAAATGCAAAACAAACACACACCTATATAAGCACATTATTGACAAACTCATGAAAGCTAAAAATAAAGAATATATTTTGGAAGCTGCCAGAGAATGAAAATCAGAATTGCAAGAGACTTCTAGGTGTAACAGTAAAAAAAAACACAAATTAGAAGACAGTGCAATGGCATTTTATGGTACTGGAGAAAAATAACTGTCTGCTCAGAATTCTATACCAACAAAAAGTGACTTTTATACATGAAGAAGAGAGACAACTTCTAGAAAGAATTTCTGAAACAATAGAGAGAGGAACTGTAAGGATTCTGTCAAAATGACTATTTAAACTGATGAAAATTATTAAAAACAAACAAACAAAAAACATCCAGTGTCCTAGGAGCATGTAGTAGTTTTCTCTCATTGTAAAAATTTACCACAAATCTAATGGCTTAAGACAACATAAATTTATTATCTTACAGTTCTGAGGTTCAGAAATCTAAAACAGACATCACCCAGCTAAAATTGAGGTACAAGCGAATTTGCATTCCTCCTGATGACTTGGGGAAAATCCACTGCCTTGCCTTTTCCAGCTTCTATTGGCTACCTGCATTCCATGGCTCATGGCCTCCTTCCATCACCAAAAATGGTACTGTCTTTCCTGCCTTCCATCACTCTGACCACCTCTCCTGCCTCTCTCCCCTGTTCACATCTAAGCAATGCTGTAATTTCAACACATTGTCCCCGCCAGAAAAATCCACAATAATCTCCCCCATCTTAATGTAAATTTATTAGCAATCTTAATTCCATTTGCAAACTTAATTTCCCCTTGCCATTTGGTATAATTTATTGACAGATTCGAGGGATTAAAACATAAATATTATTTGGGGCCATTATTATGCCTACCACAGTCCAGATTCTGACACCAAAAATTTCGCATCCATTCCACATGCAAATACATTCACTACCCCAAGGTCACCAAAAGTCTCAACCATTTAGAGCATCAATTCATCCAAAATTTTATATAAAAGTCCTAGATCTCATTATCTAATTCAAGTAAGTGAGATATAGTTAAGACTGTGAGTATAATCCAACCCAAAGCAAAATTTTTCTTTATCTATGGACCTGTAAAACTAGTAAATGTGTTATCTGCTCCAAAAATAACATAGTGGTGTAAAATAGATGTACAGTTATAGAGAGTCCCTGTCAAGAAAAAAGAAAACAAAGGAAAAAAAGTATCACCTGTCCCAAGCAATTTCAAAACCCAGCTTGGAAACAATATTACATTTCAAATATTGGGAATAATCCTTGCTGTTTGAGAGTTTCACCCACTGGGCTCACAGCTCTGTTATAGAGGTTATTCATCCTTTTCATGGAGGACAGCACATGTTAGGAACTCAGCGATTTTATCATTGTTTCCTGCCCATAGAATTTTGAGAATTTGACAATCCCCTTTCATTTCCTCTTCTCTCTGTGTCTTTTATTTTTTTAATCGTCCTCACCCAGGGGCAATTTTTCATTGCCTTTAGAGAGAGAGAGGGGCAAGGAGAAAGGAAGGGAAAGATGGAAATATCAGTGTGAGACAGAAACATCAACGGGTTGCCTGTTGTATGCACCCAGATCGGGGATTGGAGCTGCCTAGACCAGGGACTGAACCCGCAACCTTGTTATGTGCCCTGGCCAGCAATCAAACACACAACATTTCGGTTACAGGATGACACTCCAATCAACTAAAATACACTGGCCAGGGCTCTTCTATGCCTTTCAGTACAAGTCGACAGTGTTTCTGCTAGTAGAAAATTCTCAAGTGCCTTGTGTATTTCCCATGTGTACCACATGGATTCATTTGGTTAGACAAAGGTTCTTCCACAGATCTTTCCTAGATAATCTCATAGCTATTCCTAGCTTCTGCTGAGATGCCTAAGGGGATTTATATGTCATATATTTAATTACCTTGCAAAGCCTCTGTGTGACTGAATACTCAGACCTTTTAATGCTTCTGAGACATTAAAAAATGATTATCTAGCCACACCCTTGACTCGCTTCCCAAAGCATCTTATCATGGTAATAAATTAATTTTTGTATGCTTTGCAAATGAGATAGCCTGAGAATTCTGCAATCATCATGTCCTAGTTTCTTCTTGCTAAAAGATTTGCCCTTCAATATACCTCCTTCCTCTCACATTTTACTGTAGGCAGCAATAAAGAAAATCAGACCACACTCTCAATAGTTTGCTTAGAAAAGATTGGGATTGAAACATCACTGGCACAAGGAACTTGAGCACAACCTCTGATCAGACACACAAAAAATAGGCTACTCAGACACAGAGGAGATACCTAGTAACCCAGGCTTAAACATCGTATCACAGACTTCCCTGACAGTCTGGTATACTATGGACATGCCTGAGTCTATGTCATTTCAGAAGCAATCAGAGAGGGAAATTACAAGATGCAATTTCCAGTCTGTATGTGGGACCAAAGTAATAGTAGTAGTAGTAACCACCTATAAGAAAAGAAAAGCAATACCTCTCACAAATCCTCTTTCATCAATCTTGCATTAAATTGTAATTGGTCTGTAAATATAATGAAAATTCAAGGAGACACAATGCTAAATATGTATAGCTGAATTCATTTATCCTCTAAAATTTTCAAGTCAAGAGCTAACATGTATAACCCTGGGTAATAGCTTATTGAGAAATTATCAATACAGAAGAACTTATGTCACTCTTTCAACATAACTTAAAACAAAGGCATTCCAACATATATTCAACTGGTGTACCTAATTCTGGTATTTGATTCCCCAACGTCACTGATAAAACAAGTATCAATAACTTCAGACCTTTGACTATTCAGTGTAATTGTCTCACCAGCTATTTTCAAGTTGCCTTTGCTGTCATTTGTTTTTATTTTTCCCTAATTAGTTTCTCTTCATGTTTCTTACTTTTTTTAATCTGGTAATACATGTTGAGTTTTGACACATTCTGATGGCATTCATCAAAATGTGACGGGCTTGATTTTCTCATTAGTCATCTTTCATGTTTTTGTATGTTTTATCGATTTTTGGCTTGAAACATTCCTTTCAACATTCTTTAACCAGAATTCTTATTTTGTTGACAAGTGTTGCCTAATAAGCTGTTTTATTTTTCTAATAATAAGGCATTAAAATCATTAAATCATTTCTGACACCATACAGCTTAAATAAATACACAATGTTTTTTTTTTTGCCTTACTTTGAATATGGTGTGTTAAAATGAAACAGGGCTTATAAAACTCATTACCTGAACTATTTTTATGAAAGCCTCTGCTTAGAATTTTGGGCAGAATAATCTTAACTACCGATGCTTAGAAATTCATCACACATGGTAAACCCAGAAAAAAATAATGTAAGTTTCTTTTTTTCCTGTTTTTTTTTTTTTTTGTTTTGTTTTGTTTTGTTTTTTGTCTTTTAATCTAGACGACTGAGGGATGAGAAGCCAGAGGAAGCAGGGAAGTGCTATGAGGCAGTCCTGAGAATTCCTAGCCATGGAAGCAACACTCATCCCGGCTGCAGTGCCCTGCAGGGAGCCCACGGGGCAGTGAGAGACCCCGAGATCCCTAATTCTCTCCTCCTCACTTTCAGGTCCTCTCCTGAAAGAGGTCCAAATGCACAGTCCTCAATTTATCCCTTCTCCCCTCCATTTTTGTGCTGGAAGCCAATTAACTGGACTTTTTCAATCAAATATTTTCCCCATGACATAGGGTGCAATGATATAAGCAACAAGAATAAAGGTAAAATACAGAGTCAGAAACCACTGCAATTTGCTTAGGACTGAGGAAGTTCCCAAGATGAGGATCTTCAACGCTAAATATGAGGAAATCCTTGACTATTTCCTGACAAATGAAAAAGAGTTTGTCATCCTAATTCAACACCATGTAACCAAAGGATTGAGTGATTGTCATTTTCTAGATCCCAGCACAAAAAGATCATATATGTCAGGTGAGGTAATCAGAAAATCTTCAGAAACATCAGACCCAAATGTTTTTAGGGATGGATGGTTAGTATAAATGGATTAAACTGCATAAAGGTATTTAGATTCTGTGAGGAAAAAATAAAACCTTTTCATACTCATTTTAAAATAATTAGTGCATAATTCCTGATAACTCACATACTCCTCATCACTGGATTAGGGAAAGTAGTGCCAGCCATTTTCAAAAAACCTTCATGAACATTGTCATGCATAGCGGTGTTACACTTACTAACGTTTACACTCGGCTGCGGACCGGAGCGCAGACTTTGGAGGCAGACGGAGTTGAAATGCCAGCTCTCACAACCCATAGTATCTAGGTAGTTATAGTTAGTTCCATAACCTGTAGTATCTAGGTAGTTATAGTTAGTTCCATAATCCATAGTATCTAGGTAGTTATAGCTAGTTCCATAACCTTCTTGGTGCCAGAGTGTCCTAACTTTCAGTAGTGCCTGTCTCATAAAAATGTCATAAGAGTTTAAAACATTTATATATGCAAAGAATTTAGAACTTTGCTTGGTTCAGAGCAAGTATGAAAAAAGTAAAAGTGTTAATTTTTTTACTTACCCATCCTGTCACTCATTCCCTTAACAAATAAATATCTCTCAATATTCATGACATGACTTATTTTTTTCTCTATCTCCAGTGCCTAGAATAAGACCTGACACTTAAAGCTGACAGATTTTGATTATGTGAAAGAGTGACAGAGGTGTTGGTTAAATGACAAAATTTAACCAAGTCTCCTTAGCCCATGACACTTATCACGCACAGTCTAAAATGTCATCGTAATGAGCCATCAATAACATACAGTATTCACTTGAACAGATTCCTTTTAACTGAAGGGCTCTGAAGAAATTTACTTTGTGATAGCCAGTGGAGAGGATGTGATTGGCAATATTTCAGCACAATATTCCGCTACTGCCTTGGTGCCATGGATGCAGTGGGCCCTCCTCAGATGCCCCTTTTAGAACTGAAGGATATGTTCTCTCAGGTGCCAGCTGTCCAGCTCCTTTGGGAGTTCCTGAGCTACAGGAAGCTGCCTCCACAAAAGTCATGCCTCATCGCTGAGACAGCCCTCTTCCAGTGGCTGATTCACTTGGGGGTATAGACACCTGCACCATTGCTTCAAATCAGGATGTCTCCAGGGCCATCTCAGCTTCGGTCCACAGTGTCAACTCAGGCTTTAGAGGGACTCTTCAGATCCCAACATCTTCCTTTGCCCAGTCTTTATTCCATCTCTTCTCTTTCAGTATATTCATTTCAACAGGCAGAAGTTGTGAGAATCAAATGAAATAACATAAAAAATGATCAATGAATGTTTTTGCATATGGTACTCAGTAAATATTAAAATTTGCATTCTTACTAAACAAGGAAACAGCATATTCCATATGAAAATCTATGTGGCATTCTTCTTCAGAGGCTGATCCAGCTAGCATTTGAAAAATTCTGCTATCAGGAAACTTACTGTTTATCTTGAGCAATCATGCAAAAACTCTTTAGGTAATGCTCTCTAAGCCAAAAATGCCTGTCTGCATAACTTGTGCCTATTTTCTTCTATAATTACATAAGGTAAACATAATCCTTTAATAGTTTTTCTTTTTATTTTTGCTAAGAAGAAACACTTCCCATTACCTGTAAATTATTCTGTGTACCTCTAAAACAATTTATAGTTGTTTTGGTTTTTGTATTCTTGTTGTCTTTTGTTTGAAGCTTCCAAAATAATCATGGCTCAGTCTAATTCTCTCCTTTGCCTTCTAATAGCAGACTAAAAAAAAAAAAAAAACACACACACAATCTCTTCAGGAAAAAAAGTTTATGTCTATTATATCCCTTGTATCTGCCCCTACCTAATTAGGCAAATAGATGAATCTGTGGTATTATATTAGCCATTGTTCTAGCAGAATAAAAAAACTATATTAAAGAAGTTATTGAGCCCTGACTGGTGTGGCTCAGTGGATTGAGTGCTGGCCTGTGAACCAAAGGGTCACCTGTTTGATTCCCAGTCAGGGCACATGCCTGGGTTGCAGGCCAGGTCCCCAGTAGGGGGCATGTGAGATGCAACCACACATTAATGTTTCTTTCCCTCTTTTTCTCCTTCCTTTCCTCATTCTCTAAAAATGAATAAATAATTTTTTTTGAAAAAGAAATGATTCATGAAGCGTAAATCTCTTAATGGTTTAGTTATATTATTTATCACCAAAGCTAGAATATTTAGAAAGTCTTCATAAACCTCTTCATGACTTTGAAAGAAAATCAGGTAAGCTGAGGAAGTGAGACAAAGAAGTGTGTAAGCATGTACATAAACAAGGAGAACCTCTTCTTCGTGGGGACGGGGACACTTTTTCCAGGGATGTTTCTTAGGATCATATCAATATGGATCAGACAGATACATAAATGACATGGCATCTGTCTAGATTGGCTCTTCTTCTTTTATTCATTTTTCCCAGATAATTACAATCTATGCCTACATGACTTTATTTTTTTATTTTTAAGTGGAATTATTTTTTAAAAGATATTTTATTTATTTATTTTTAGAGAGGGGAAGGGAGGGAGAGAGGAAAACATCCTTCTGTAGTTGCCTCTCATGCACCCCCTACTGGAGACCTGTCACATGTGCCCTGACTGAGAATAGAACCACAACCCTCTGCTTCAAAGCCCAGAGCTCAATCCACTGAGCCACACCAGCCAGGGTTACATGTCTTTATTATTGCGCTCCCATATTGGATCACATAAGAAATTGAAACAGTAAAACACATACACTGATAATTGCAAAGGTATCATGTTTTCAACTTTGTAATTTCCTAAATTCTGATATTTTTATTCTTCAAATCTCTACAAGTACAACACAATATATTAAAGAATAAAAATTAATATATAGTCTATAGAGCACCCTGTAAAAATATTGTCTTTTAGGGACTTTTAACATATAAATGGGTCTTATGTAAGCTTTCAGGGGACAACAGCATATACAAAAATCCTAAAACACGTAAACTCATACTTTTCACACAGAAAACCACACAGTTACTGCTTCTCTGGTGGAGCAGGTCTAAGATAAAAGAACGTGTTTGTGCTGTGTTTGTCAGAGAACAACCGATATGGTGTGGGTCTTCCCTCTGACAGCTGGCAGGTGCTCCTTCATCATTCGATGACATAACATTGGGATAACTTCATAGTGCAAACAATCTACCTGAGACCACAGGAAAATAAATTTTAAAACCAAAGATAATGGAGAACACAATCATCATTATTCATTATTTCTTATTCCCTTTTTCTTTAAATGGCTTTTTTACTGGCTCAAAGCACGCGGCAGAGGTTGATTGTGCCTCTTTTGCAGGGGCTGACAGGTGGCCTGTGGGCACAAGCTCCACGGCAGAGTTACAGGAAAGCAGTATCTTACGATGGACAAATAAAAACAAATATGGTGCTTTAACATACGTCCCCGATTGGGTATCTTGTGTGCATTTTTGGAAATCAATAAGTGCTCAAATATTTTTTCCATTCCTTTTATACACCCTGCAAAAAAAGAAAAGAAAAGAAAAGAGAAGAAAAGAAAAGAAAAGAGAAGAAAAGGAAAGAAAAGAAAAGAAAAGAAAAGAAAAGAAAAGAAAAGAAAAGAAAAGAAAAGAAAAGAAAAGAAGAAAAAGGAAAAGAAGAAAAAAAAGCAAAAGTTTCCTGAGCATCTCAGTCGCATAGTCTGGTTGAACTGGTACTCAGTGTTAAACAAGGTAAAACCAATTTGGTAAATCTCTGACCAGGAGCACATGTAAAATGTACACCATCATAAATCATATGCTATTGTTCTAAACTGCTATCAAGTTTTAAGATTCTAACACTGTTCTTTTGCCAGCATCTCTGGTACAGTTTCATTTTGATTTCAGCTTTTTTATTATGCCAGACCTTCCTCACGTTGTCATGCATAAAAAATTAAGTAAGTGACTAACAGTAGTGGGAGCAGTTTCTATATGAAACATTGAATAATTATCTAATTCTCCCCATACCTTCCAAAATGCTGTTGTTATAGATATATTTGTTGGAGACTTAAAAAAATCTCCACATATTTTAGGATTATTCCGTTTGTCCAAATGGAAAATTAACTCTCTCTCTCTAAAAAAAAAAAAAAGGGTAAGTTTCACAGGGCTGAATTTCAAGGTGTGAATTGTCACCTTTATATTTTTTTCAGATCCCTGCAGAGGATAAGAAAGATTTTATGCAAATCCCTGAAAGAAAAAAAGAAGAAAGTCTATACATACTGTTTAAAAAAAATTATGCAGGCAAGTAACTTATATAATACTGCCAGGTTGTTCAGAGTACTCCATTGAGTAGTTAGGGAAAAATACAATCTGTTTTGCGAAGAATATATACACAAATGCATGCACACAAACACACAAGCGTATGTGAATAAAATAACTTGAGAAGTATTTCAAATGTGTTCCTGGGAATAGTGTATATTGGTCAAAGTGTTCAGTTTCAAATGAGAAAAAATTCAAGTCATACAGACTTGAGATTTGTTTCTAATTATTGGCAGACCTAAATGAAAACTTACCTTAAAGCTGGATCCAGGGGTTCTAGTGTTGCCGTTTGAAGCAGTACTTCCCCAGTGCCCTGGGTTGATTTAGTCTTCTTTGTGCTTAGCCTTCATTTTCATACAGTCTCATCCAATGATGAGCCCCCAGCAGGCCAGTTCTGTCTGGGCATTTTCACTGTCTATGCATAAGAAAGCAAATATTTCTCTATTCTTTAATGTCAACAGAAGTACTTGAATTGAATATTTCTAACTGTCCTTTCTCTAATCAAATATATACCATATTTTTTGGACTATAAGACACAATTTTCCCTCCCAAATTTGGGAGGAAAATGGGAGTGCATCTTATAGTCCAAATGTAGCTTACCTGGCTTGCTGAGGGGGGGGGCAGTCGCCTATGTTATTTATGTCATTAAATATTTTACCACATGTTTTGCTTCAAAATATTTTTCCTATTTTCTTCCTCTAAAACCTAGGTGCATCTTATTATCCAGTGCGTCTTATAGTAACAACCACTGTGTGTGAACAGTCATTGGGACTTCATTAACAAAGCCTGGATTTTATGTCTATCTTTGGAGCAAAAATGCAAGTCATATCAAAAAAAAAAAAAGCATGTAAACTGATGATGGAAAAGGGGATTCTTCAAGATAAGTGACAGCCCTGTTTCCAGCAAAAGGGAAATGAATGCAAATTTAGCAAAACAATGGATATTTTTTAGAGTTTATCCTTGATAAGTAATGTAATAGAATGCAAATGTTTATTGTTAGTTTACTAGTAAGGAGCTGTGTGTTTCAAGTTTTTACATTAATTCAACCAACATATTTCTCTGGAAACATAGTTGCCTCTGCTATCATCAAAATTACCCCAGTTCTGTGAGCTTCTGTTATCTCAAGTCTTCAGTGTTTTTTTGTCTAGCAGGTTATCTAACCCAAAAATTTCAGATTGTTATCCCCTATCTAATTCTCTAAATGAAGGACCATTGTTGTGGTAGTATGATTTTAAAACAAGTAATTACAATTTAATTCAATAAACAGTCCATGATTTGCTTACAGTGTTTTAGGCAGTAGGCATCATGTTAGGCATTGTGTTAAATATATATTTTTTCTTTTTTCTCTTTTTTCATATATTTTGTTCATTATGCTATTACAGTTGTCCCATTTCCCCCCTTCATTCCCCTCCACCATGCACACCCCCTCCCAACCACATCCCCTTTACTTCATGTCCATGTGTCATAAGTTCTTTAGCTTCTACATTTCCCACACTATTCCTGCCCTTCCCCTGTCTATTTTCTCTCCACCGTCTATGCTACTTATTCTCTGTACCTTTGCCCCCTCTTTCCTCCTTTCACTTTCCTGTTGCTAACCCTCCATGTGATCTCCATTTCTGTGGTTCTGTTTCTGTTCTAGATGTTGGCTTAGTTTGCTTTTGTTTTAGGTGTGGTTGTTAATGTCTGTGAGTTTGCTGTCTTTTTACTGTTCATAATATTTATCTTCTTTTTCTTAGATAAGTCCCATTAACATTTCATATAATAAGGGCTTGGTGATGATGAACTCCTTTAACTTGACCTTATCTGAGAGGCACTTTATCTGCCCTTCCATTCTAAATGAAAGCTTCACTGGATAGAGCAATCTTAGAAGTAGGTCCTTGACTTTCATGACTTGGAATACTTCCTTCCAGCCCCTTCTTGCCTGGAAGGTCTCTTTTGAGAAATCAGCTGACAGTCTGATGGGAACTCCTTTGTAAGTGACTGTCCCCTTATCTCTAGCTGCTTCTAGAATTCTCTCCTTCATTTTAATCTTGGCTAATGTAATTATGATGTGCCTTGGTGTGTTCCTCCTTGGGTCCACCTTCTTTGGGACTCTCTGAGCTTCCTGGACTTCCTGGAAGTCTATTTCCTTTGCCAGATTAGGGAAGTTCTCCTTTATTAGTTGTTCAAATAAGTTTTCTACTTGCTGCTCGTCGTCTTCCCCTTCTGGTACCCCTATAATTCAGATGTCCGGGCATTTAAAGATGTCCTGGAAGTTCCTAAGCCTCTCCTCATTTTTTTTTTTGAATTCTTGTTTCTTCATTCTTTTCTGTTTGATTGTTTCTTTCTTCCTTCTGGTCCACTCCACTGATTTGAGTCCCAGTTTTTCTCCCATCACTATTGGTTCCCTGCGTGTTTTTCTTCATTTCACTTATTGTAGCCTTCATTTGTTCATCTGATTTGTGACCAAAATCAACCAATTCTGTGAGCATCCTGATCACCAGTGCTTTGAACTGTGCATCTGATAGATTGGCTATCTCTTGGTCGCTTAAAAGTATCGGCTCTGGTGGTTTGATCTGTTCTTTCATTTGAGCCTTTTTTGTGGGGAGGTCTGGTCGCATCTGTTAAGTATGAGGGGCGGAGCCTTAGGTGTTCACCAGGGCTGGCAATCCAATCACAAATTTGTGGCACTGTATATGGGGGCGGGTTCAGAGAGGGAACAATGGCACTTGCTCTGCTCTCTCTCAGATTCCAGTCCCCTCTGTGAGGCTGGGAGTCTCTCCTGGACTTCAACCCCCACAAGTGCTTTCAATCAGTGCTTTTAGGCTTTATTTCCCGGCTCTGGGGCCCTGGGTTGCGCAAGCTGACTCGCTGCTGGTTTTTGCCTGGTTTATCTGTGTGAGAATGTGTGACCTTGGTCAGGCACCTCGCTCATCTCACTGGGTTTGCTCGTTGCCTCCCTGCACCCAGTAACCTCCCCTTGCATGTCCAGAACCACTAGCTACTGCTTTTTCCTGCTACAATCCCTTTCTGCTGGTCGCCGACTCCTCCCCTCTTACCAGTCTGGGTGAATCATTGTCAGACTTCTGTACAATTCAATTTTCTATCTGTTCTGATTGTTTTTTTTTGCTTCTAAATTTTTGTTGTCCTTAATTTTGGTTGTGAGAAGAGGCACAGTGTGTCCACCTAAGCCTCCATCTTGGCCTGAACTCCAACTAAATAGAAATGTTTTAAGTCTCAGTTTCTGGCTTCAGTAGCTCAAAATCTAATGTTAAGAAACAAAAAAGAAGAGCCCTGGCTGGTGTGGCTCTGTGGATTGATCATTAGCCTGAAAACCAAGAGGTCACCAGTTCATTTTCTGGTCAGGGAACATATCTGGTTGCAGGCCAGGTCCAGGGTTGGAGGCCTGCAAGAGGCAGCCAGTCAATATTTCTCTCCTTCTTTCTCTCTTCCTCCCCCCTCTCTAAAAATAAATAAATAAAATCTTTTTTAAAAAAGAAGCAAAAAGGAAGCATGCAAAATCCTGAAAAGTAGTAGTAGTATATAGAATCAAAGAGCTCTATTAATCTTATTTGATTTTTCTTTTAAAATTACATATATGAATGCATGTATATATTGTAAAGTAAACAGCACTTGACATAGTAAACTACTAATGCATAAAGATGTAGATTAAAGAGCAGACAAGAAGGCTTAGAAGTTGCCTAAATATAGTTGGGAATGTAAAATGTCCTAAATGAATTCAAAATTAAATTCACTTAAAAATCATGTGTGTAATAGTTTGGAGAAAGAGACCTGATAGTTGAAAAACTTAAAGGCAGGTATATTTCATGCTATGTAACACAAATTTTAAATAAACCTGATATTAAAATGTAAAGAAATTAAAGTATTAGATGATATTGCAGAATATATTTATGCATACATATTGAGCAAGAGGGATTTTATCCATTATATATAATATACTAATAAATTCAATTATGCAAAAACTAAAAAACATAAAGCCCATTATAATCAAAAGCAAATTACAAACATCATAGTGGAAAATTCCTCAAAGTATTGTTTTCTAATATATAAAAGAGTTCCTCAAAATTAGTAACTGGACCACAAGGAAAGTATGCAAAGAGAAAATGCAGAATGACATTTCACAAGAAAATTTGTATAATTGCTCTAAACATATAAAAAGATTTCAATTCTCTACAAAAATATCTTTTAAAGACCTATCAGAATGACTAAAATTAACATTTCAATAGTTCATTGTAAGATACGGGCACACTGGTGATGAAAGCACAAGTTGCCACAACCCCTCTGAAGGTGTTTTGGCAAGGCCTACCTCTGCAATTTCATGTCTTTGAATGAATACTTCTTGCAGGAAGATACTATTTCAAAATGACATACATAAGAGGTTATTCATTTAGAAGTGCTTGTAACAAATAAAGATTGGAAATAATCTACATGTCCATAGAGTAGGACTAAACTTAATAATGGTACATCTGTACAAAGAAACACATAAGGAAGAATGTGGTACTTGTTAGAGAAATTATACTAATATGCTGCAGATAAAGGAATCATGATGCATATTCACAAAACATTTCATTTTGCTTCCCACTGTCTCTAAAATCTATTCATTTATTCTCCTTTCCTTACTTGAACCTTGGATGGTTCCTTTAATTTTCTAATAATGCAAAGTTGCAAGCATTTCTATGTTAACTTACAGAAGAAAAGCACAGAGATGAGTTGACACTTCAATGTCCAGTCCCATCTAATAGCCATTTCTTCTCACTTAATATAAAGTTATTGTAGATCCTGGGAAGGCTGCTTGTGCCCTGTCTGTTCACTGATAAGGGGTGAAGGTTGGTTGGGTCTTGTTTTCTTTTCCTAACCCGCTTTCCCATTCAGAGTTGAAGGGTCAGAACAGAGGAGAAATAGGCTATTAGGACTTATTTAGCAGGTAGTGTCTGAAGCTTCATCTTGTTGATGTTCATAATTGACTTATAAGGGAATTCTGATATTTGGAACTGTTCTTTATTGTGACTGTGGTCATGAATGTAGAACTCTACATTTATGCAAAGCCCGCAAATTATCTACCACTAACTGAGTGAATTTTATTATGTGGCATTTAAAAATCAACTATTATAAGAGGGGAACTGATTATCAACTATAACAATGAAGCTTAAGTGTATTGCCAATCAAGAACAGCAAAATCAAATGGAACAGGGAATAAAAGAGCTAACCTAAGTAACTTAGAAAACAAACAAGCAAGCAGAATACAACCATAGGCATTGAAATAAAGAACACACTGACAGTAACCTGAGGGGAGGGGAGAGAGGGATAATAGGGGATAATATGGGAAGGGCCACCAAGGAACATGTGTAATGGAGATATGGTCAAAGCCAAAGGGGGTAGGTTTGAATATGGGAGGCAGGGATGAGTGGGGCAGGGGAGGTTGTGGTGGGGTGAAGGTGGAGAAAACTGTACTTGAACAATAATAAAATAAATAAATAAATAAATAGATAAAAATAACAGTTCCCCCCATTCCCCCCATAAAAGGGAAAAAAATAGTATTTCACTGTAAGGCTAAAGATTAAAAGGACTCTACACAAATAGTATGTTCTAGACAGAAATTTTGTTTTTCATGAAGCTATGGGTCAACAATTTTAAATGCTTTATATATATTCTAGGGTTGAACAAATAAGAAAATATAGTGTGAAAAATGTGATCTCACTCCCACTGCAGAAAGAAGTTACATAAAGGGGGCAGGCTAAAATGAACTCTCTGGTGGCACTGAACTAGAATCACAGATGTTATTAAGAACTTGAGACTTTTAAATATATACATTTAAATAGATACATGCACACATATAAACAAATGATGGCTAGGGCAGTTGCTGCCTGGGTCCCAGAAAGACAACAGGTCCATGCTGCTGTACCTGAAGAATGCCAGATGGAGAGAAGAATGCAGTTGTTTCTCCGAATTCCTGCAGAATGATTTCAGGTTGGAGTTTGAAATCATTAACCTTAGCCTTCTCAAATAAAATCAAATCAATAACACATCTCTTAGATGCCCCTTTCATTACCATTCATAGGCATTAGGTAAAAAGATGGATCTTTTAAAATGTTACAGGTTTTAAAGAGGTCTCAACATGCCTTTGCTGAGACACCTTCCAGAAGGTTAGCTATAGCAGCTATAATTTCTAGCATGGTGATTCGGATGTCTGATTCAAAGGCTCTCTCCAAGAAAATTGGCTATGGATTTCTCTGATACGGGAGAAGCAATTCGTGAAATCATTGTATAAAGTGTTTTAAAAGCCTGTCTTTCCACCATACAATAAATGAGAAAGAATCAAAATAAAAATTAAAATGTGTATATGTGTGTGTGCATTTGCACATATTAGCAACATACCTATGTTTTCTAACTCTGTTCATTGAGAGGGCAAAAAAACATCGATATTCCAGGGGCAATTAGTGATCCTAGCACTCACATCTTGGTTTCTCAACACCAATATCCTATAATAAAAATTAGGGCTCCTTGGAGAAAAAAAATTGATTCCAGGGCTGGGGTAGGGAAAATACAAGATGATTCCTCCTTATCTTTGAGAAAATAAGGAAAAACTCAAAAAAGAATTGGAACATATACAAAGGTCATAGGAAACAACATGAAAGATTTTCCAATGGCTAAGCTTGAAAAAGGGTATTACATAATAATTCATAGAATAAAATAAATATTTATAATTTTATAATGATGTAGGTAAACAACTGAATAAATGGAGAGACATAATGACTCAATGCAATGCAGTATCCTGGATTCTAGAAGAGAAAATATTTCATTGATAATAGAAAAAGACACAATAGGAATAAACTGTAGTTTACTTAAAACCAACTCAGCCCTGGCTGATGTGGCTCAGTGGATTGAGAGCCAGTCTGTGAACCAAAGGGTCACTGGTTCAATTCTCAGTCAGGGCACATGCCTGGGTTGCGGACCAGGTCCCTAATGGGGGGCACATGAGAGGCAACCGCACATTGACGTTTCTCTCCCTCTCTTTCTCCCTCCCCTCCCCTCTCTCTAAAATAAATAAATAGTTTAAAAAACCCTCAATGTCTCAGTTAGATAATTGTGCTATGATTATGCACAATGTGAACATTAGAAGAGAGTGGGTGAATGGTATCTGGAATTATCTGTAATATTTTAAAAACTTTACTGAAATTCTGAAATAAAAAAATTAAAAAGCATGATTCATCAATCAAAAAATGTGACAGTATAAGGTTGTACATATAATTTTTTAAAAAATCTAATAAATACAACAAAATATGATTGATATGCTGCAAAAAATTGTATTCCTCCCAGTTATTGGAGTCCTAATAGCCATATATTGCAATTAACTGGGCTAGTGATTAATGACATAGAAAAATTAGGGGTTAATTCAAAACTTCATATAATTCTGCAATGTGAAAACTGATGGAATAAGCCAAAGGAAAAAAAAGGGTATTAGAGATAGGAAAAGTACCTTGAAGGCAATCTGGAGGTTGGTAAGAGGAGGACATACTTAGGGGCATTAACTGAAATTATTAGGCTAGAACATGTAAAAGCTGAACAAAAAGATTCTATCTCTGGGAAAACAAAAACAAAGGCAAAAGCCATCCTACATTAAAATAAACATAAAATGTAACTCCTCAAGAAAAATGTGCACTTGCAGATATGATTTATAAGGATTCAAGTGTGAGATTTAAGATACATTAAAAGTCCTTCATTGGATAAGTAATCATTATCTTCCAGTTCCAGAAGTTTTTGCTTCATGGAGTGATTTGTTTATTTTTTTCCTAAAGTATCTTATTTCCTCCTTAGCACCAATACTCTGAGAATGATGTTACCTACATTTTATAGATCAGGATGAAAATTTTAAATTACTCATTTGCCATCCTGCAGCCAACTGGTTAAAGCACCAGTCCTAAAATCACTCTAATTGTTATTCCATATACTGTTTAATATATTATGCTTCTGTCTGCTTTTTATATTACAACCTAGGCATAGCCTATGTTTTTAGAGAACAAGAACAAGAGATACCATTTTATCATAGCAGAATTTAACAACTGAATAGGACTGTAGACATGAGTTAGTCTAACTCCAAAGAGTTATAGCTCAGAGAGTAAGAACCAAACTAAAGGCATGTTACCGGTTACCATTATTGGTGACCAGACCCACATTTCTTAGCTTCTGACTCCTTCTACTATGTCAGATGCGTTATTATTCTGAAAATAATATAAAAGGAAACTAGCAACAAAACTAAGATATCTCATTAATGAACTTAATGAAAAAGTCTCAATTTATAAGAAAAAGAGTTGCTATAAATTAGGTTATCCTAAGATATGCCATTGTCTAAAACTAAATGGTTATCTCAGCTCTGTGGTCACATTACAAATATGGGCATTGTTAATTGTGGCACAGATTCTAACTTGGAAAAGGTTGGAGAAAACAGCATATATTGAGGAAGCAGTTATTACAGTGAGTCCATACAGTATCATTCAAAAAGAATATTTTAACCATTTCCTCCTCATTAATCAGAAGAAGTCAAGCCTGAACTAACTTTGTGTAGGCCAGCTTTACACCATCCACAGAATTCAGAATCAGTGAAACATTTGACAAGGAAGAGAATAGACTGGCACAGTACTTTGATCTGTGTTTCAAGGGCGGGATTATACTCATGCTGCTAAACAGTGCAGACATACTCACTGAAGCAGACCCCTGTAAGAAATGGGATATGAGATGTGGGACAATTACTCTCCTTTTTCTCTTCCTCTGCCTTCACCTCCTTATACTTTACTATTTCCAGTGCCTCATCTGCCTTCCTTCTTGCCACAATCCCAGGTCTTGTATGTTTCTCACAAGCTACTGCTAGCCTGATCCTGAGAAAGACCTCTCACTAATCATTTCAGTAACCCTCATAGTGTGATCATCTCATATCTGCTGTGGGGTAGGTCAGAAGGTATGATGTGAACCTTGATAAGTAAATAAGCTATTGAAAGAACAAGATAAACTCATGGAGTTTCTGTCTCATAGAAGCGTATTTATAAATTGATGGATGACAGTCACCCTGTGGGTAAAATTCAGACAAAACACAGTAACTAAATTGGACTTAGAAAGTTGTGTACATTTCCCCATCATACTTTTTCCTTTTCTTTTTTAAATATAGTCCTCGAGAAGTACTGGAGACAACTATAGAATTTTCAGTTTCTTCAAATTTCTAATTTGGTCCTACATAGATTCACTGAGACAGTTATCATTCCCTACCCTTAAGATTCAAGTAACGTTTGTCATAAAATAATATTAAAAATTGTTAATTAAATACAAAAGAAGAATAATTTCTTATTAATGAACCTATTGTAGCATCTTCTAAAAGAGGCATAATAGAACTAAAGAAGCACTATGATTAATCTTAATGTGTTTTTCTCAAAACTGGTTACAACAAACAGGCATATCCACAAGTCTTGCCCAAGAGGCTGAATAACCCAGCTAACTGTCTTCATCCTTCATTTGCTCTGTTTGAGGTGTCTTGAACGCTGTGAGGAACAGCATAAATGCAGTGGCATCCAAAGATAATTTTATATAAAATTATTATATATTTTAATATATTTATATATTATATATATTCACATTACATTCCCAACATTCACATTACTATTTTCTTTTGAAGAAGTCATTGTGAAAAATCATATATTGTTCCTTAAAATACCTACACATATTTTATTTGGAATAAATAAACTGCATATCTAAAAGAATATTATGTAGTAGAAAAGTATAGAAGCAGAGACTGGGCTCAACTATTATAATACTAATGATAATTACAGCTATTGGTTGAATGCTTCCAATGCTTTTGTCTTCTTTCTAAATGCAGTTCATGGATTAACTTGATCATCACAATAGCACTATGAAGAAGATAACATTCATATCCCCACTGATTCAACAGTGTGATCTGATCAAGTTACCCAACTTCTCTGAGAGTGTGTCCTCTCACAGGATTAAAATAACATGTTTTCAAAGAACATTTAAAGTTATAGGAAAATACTTAAATATTACATTTAAAAAACAAGCAGAGTACAGAAACTAAATATATTTTTATGTACACAAATATAAAATGTATACACATACATATTTGTTTGTATGGTATTTTCCCCTTGCCTACCACGTGGATTCTGCTAATCCTTCTAAACCCTGTCTGAGGTCACTAATCCTGTGAAGCCAGGTTCCCAGGATTGCCTGGTCTGACCACCAGTAGTGACAGGTCTACCAAGTTCTACTAAAGAAGATCATTGTGCTCATTGATATGACTGGTCATTCAACTGATAAGGTGATTGAAATTACTGAAAAATAGAATAGACTTGACCAGAAAAATACTGATTCTGATTTAATATTTAATGCAACGTTACACTACTGTGTGCTCTTTTAATATTTTTTCTTTGTATTATTATCATTGCTCCACTTTGTAAATCTAATGCCTGTGGACTATTCCTTTAAATTCTTTTTCATATAAAGGAAATTGGGACCAGCGAATTTATTAATTCATTTTTATTTAAATGTTAAATTTTGTATCTGATTCATGCCAAATAGACTCAATAACTAAAGAATGTCACTTTTTGTTGAGACTGGCTTTTTAGCTATGGACTGTCATGTATGAATTACCCGTATTCCAGAATGCCACTGAATCATCTCTTGTTTTCCTCTGTCAAATGATGATAATGCTTCTTTTGCCTTTCTCACACAACTCTTATGATCATACTGATCTCATATATATAGGAAATAATTTTTGAAAAAAATTAACTGAATGCTTCTCTCTGTAGACACAAAGATAGAGTGAAACATGCAAGGACTTTATGAGAAGAAATGCTTGTGAGAAAAAAAATGAGGAGGAAACTGGGGGAGGCTGGAGCAGCCCTCAGACTGCAGTACAAGTGAGAGCCTATGTGAAGGAAGGTGGATGGGTGGTCCCAAGGGTTGTGCAGATTGAGAAAGGTTTGGCAGAATTGTTAGAAATCCTTGACTCAAAGTTTGCCTTCAGAGGAGTATCGTGGATGCCAAAGAGGAGTCTGTCTTAGAATCACTGCGCTGCTCAGGCACAGGCTGGGCTACACCCGTGGGAAGTGTCCTCAGTGCGCATGCAGCAAGGGACCTCGGAACCCAGCAGCTGCGGTCCTTGGTCAGTTAGGCTGTGTGTAGTGGGAAGTCTGAAATCACATTAGCGTGACCATTGCACTATGCAAGCATTTATATTTAAAATAATAATCAATGTTAGCATGTTATATTTGATGTACCGGTACTGTTGCATTGAGTATAGCTTCATGTCTTTTAGCATGACAGTTTTAGAAGTGTGTAATGTGCTTCCCTTGCTTTTTGTTTAACCCTTAGAAAACAAATATACATTTTTGAGAGAGTTATTTCTGGGTACTAAATTATTAAACACACTTGTAATGGTATGCGATGAGGAGGACAAAAGGAAAACTAAATTTAACATTATTTTCTTAAACTTTATACCTGCTATTTTTGAAGTTCCATAAACATTCTCCTTGATGTGAAATTGCAAATGGGAGAAAATGATGAATATCTTTTATTCACTACACTATATTAGTTATTCTGTGCCTTCAGGGGAAACATTCAGTTATTATCCTCAAGAAGTTTTTCTGCATCTTTTTCATTCTCTTCCTTGATTATTAAAACACAAACACAAGCAGTGACATAATTTGAGTTATATTAGTACGTTGCAGAATATGTTATATTCTTGTAGTGAAGCAAATTTTTGTCTAAAAAAAACCCCCTAAGAACCAAAAAAGGAAGCATACTAATACAGCATTTGCTTTCTTTGTATTTTCTTGCTGAGACTTTTATAAAAATTGCTAATCATTTATAAATATTTTTTAAACTAAAGACAGAGAAGAGAAAGATATTTTCATAGCATTTAAGTAGAGGCATCAGAAATTACCTGCACACTAAAAAATTATTTAGACCATGAGCAAATACCTCTAGTTTTCTTTTAAAGAATTTGGCTCTTTTTAAACTAGAATAAATAAAACAGAAAACACTAGAACTTATATTAGTCAACAATCAATAATAACACCTATTTAAATTAGAGCTTTTATGATAACAGAGGCAGTGAGAGGGAAATTATTGCTGCTAAGAAGTCTAAAACACATAGTCTTCAATACTATGACTCCAAATCCCTGCCTGGGAAACCAAACACATCGGTGGACCAACAGGTGTGGGCCCTAGCTTCACTGGTCTACTTCAAAGTAAAACACCAATAGATTCAATTACTTGATGAGAGGGTCCAAGTCATATGTTTTTACATTCTCAGCTTTACAAAAAATACATGACCCCGAGTAGAAGTTTGTTAAAGGTAAGCTGATTGAATTGTAATTCAGAGCACCTCATTTCTCTATACAAAAGTATCCAATGATTTCCTTTAGTAATTAGGAGTTAAACTCCTTAGAATGCTCAAAGGCTATAAAAAAATCAGTTCTTTAATTATTTCTGCACCTTAACATCTATCTGAACACTTTCTCTGTTATTCTCTTCACTTGGACTGAATTGTGCTTTCTATTGTGAATTAAAAGAGTTAGGTATATTTTTGTTCAGAGATTGTATATATTTATTTGCCTGTACCTGGTATGATACTCCTCCAGGCAGCAGGCTGGTTTTGATCATCATTCATTGCCTAGTTCAAATACCACTCAAATTTTATCTTTAGAGTCATCTTTTCTGACCAATTTATTTAAAATACATTCTCAGTTCCTGCACTGTGTGTGTGTGTGTGTGTGTGTGTGTGTGTGTGTGTGTGTGTAGTAAAGGCTCTCTCTCTCCATATATATTTATTTGCTCATATACTTATATATATGGAGAGAGAGTCTGTCTAGAAGGTATCCAAGTATAATATGAAAAATAGAGATATTTATTGAAGAAGATACAAGACACAAGAAACATTGTACACAGGACAATGATACCTCAGTTCTCTTCAAAGGCACTTTGGGACCCCATACAGTTCTTCCACTCACTACCAGCTGCCCCATCGTATTTTCCTGAATCTCACAGATGGTCTGAAATCTCTTCCCTTTCAAAGGTGATTTTAGTTTGGGGAAAAGCTAGAAGTCACAGGGCACCAAATCTGGACTTTACAAGGGATGAGTCACTTGGGGGGTTTGATGTTTTGCCAAAAAACTGTGCAGGAGATATGATGAATGAGTAGATGCATTATCATGAAGAAGCTACCAATCACCAGTTGCCCATAGCTGTGGCCTTCTGAATCATCTGAATAGTTTCCACAGAAGAATGTTCAAGCTTAATGCAAAATCTGATGCAGATTTGTTGCTCTACTCAGTCATTTTGAATGTGATGACCACACAGTACACATGCTCATTCAATGGCATCTACCACCCTCACTGACTAGCACAGTGAAGTCATCATTGTTTATGCATGTGCATTGCAGTCTGCTCTCCTTGGTTGCCAAGTTACATTGATGTTGCACCAACTGCTCTTGTTATATTAGTAATGGCTGGACTTGTGGACAAATGTTTCTCTCAATTATCTTGTTTTATTTTCTTTGTAACACTTATCACTACCTAAAACTCATTCTTCTCATTATTTGTTGTCCTTCTTCTACATATAAGAATATGAGTACCATGAGATATATCCATTTTATCTTTCAAGCAGTGTTATCCAAAAAGAAACTTCCTTGTATTCAGAAGCTAATTATTTGAAGATGCAAGGTATATGCTTTGTAATTCTCTGTGAATTCACTCATCATCATAAGCTGATAAATTACAAAACCATGTTTTTTTAAAATTTTTAAAGATTTTATTTATTTATCTTTAGAGGGGAAGGAAAGGAGAGAGGGAGAGAAATATGAATGTGTGGTTACCTCTCATGCGTGTCCTGCCAGGAACTGGCCTGCAACCCAGGCATGTGCCCTGACTGGGAATTGAACCATGATCCTTTGGTTCATAGGCCTGCGCTCAGTCCACTGAGCTACACCATCCAGGGCCAAAACCATGATTTTGTTTATGTACTGGTATTAATCCCATCATATGTTACTTACTTCAGAAGTTAACATGGAAACTTGTGGTTTCCAGCCTGGAGAAAAAGTCCCTGTTCAGTTCGCATTTCTTCAGATGGACTTATTTATCACACAGCTTCTAAGTTATTGGAAATAAAAGTAAATAACCCTTTGATATATGTGATTGCATTTGCGATCAAGTTACTTTGTTATGCATATCTGCCACCCATACTTTTATATTGATTGCTTCTTGAGATTGAGATTTGCTTTCAATATATCAACCATATTGCCCATTCAGCGGGAGAAAAGGTATTCTATTTCACATGAATTAGAAAACTTTGCCACATGTATTTTATAAGGAAACTGGCAGCTACATTTTAGATTTCAAATAGAACCTCCCTTCCATTTTAAGAAGTTCAAATCTCTTTGGATGATGGCAGCATAACACACAATGACTGTAGTGCCTAGTGCATTTTTCCACAGTGAATAATCCAGCAAAAAGAGGCATACTTTCTGTTTCCCTGCCTAATTAATATTCATATGATAAAATATGTTCCATACGGTAGCATATTGCAGTGTGTTATTTTCTGTATACATGTTTTTCCTCCACTGGACTAGAAGCAAAAGTAAACAGCAACCATATCCACTTGTCCACATCAGTTTATCCCTTGTACCTAATATTGACTTTTGCACAGTACAGATAATGAATATTAGTTAAAAGACTGAATGAACTAAAGGGATGATAACAAATACTACAAATATTTTGATTTTAATAATGAACTTGACCTGTACCTTCCTTAAGATATTCTCTCAGAGTTACTTTAAATGCACCAAACTACCTATCACTGGAAAAGACAACTACCCTTTGCTGTAGTGGTAAGATTAAGATGGGCTTGACAAGAATATTCAAACAGGTGCTTTCTTGCTAGGAAAATGCTTTTTGACTCCTGGATGATGAAAATAGATTAATACCTAAATAACAACTGAGGCTATTTTGTTGTATCTATTTATAAAAGCTCCTAAGAATTCCAAGGTTGAGTTATTTTCTCTAAATAAATGAACAATATTTTTACCTTTGTCCATTAAATAAAGCTTGGCAGCCAAGAGCTACTACTTATAAAATCATTGCCAATTGGAGTTGTATATAATTAGAAAAGGGGCTAAGCAATTTTTGATTTCATTTAATTTGATTTTAATTGGTTTTAAGGATCATTTCCATTTAAGCAATGCTCAGAAAACATTGAAGCGTAAGATGATTACAAACTCTACTACAAATGCACTAAAGTATGATCTTCATTCAGAATACGTTACCTCCAAAACAACAACTCACTCTACTTTTTCACCAGATGTCTAATGTGTCTTAATTTTCTTTAATATCAGGGTCTCATTTCTGATCAATATGATATGGAAATGTCCTGCTTCTTGCATAGACTGTTGAAAATGCATAAAATTAATAAATTATAAAAGGAGAGTTCTGCTTCTACTTAGGATGTAGAAAGTTATAAGAATGTCATACCCAATATAAGAAATGAAGAAAAAACCAATAATCTACAAAATAACACTTTTTCTTGAGCCCCCTCAGAGAAGGAAAATTAGAAACCCTATATTTTAAGAGGTGAAAAATCCCATCCAGGGGGAGAAGGAATATGTCATTGGTAATGTATCAGAGAAAGAGGTGAATGCTATAAATGTGGGTGACATAAAATCAGTTGATACTTTTATAAAATCTTAAAAGTCAAATGTGGACTAGCATATCCACTTGCCATACCTGGGAGCACTAGAAACAGGGAGAGTTTATAAATAATCCCAAGTTATTCTCAACAGGCCTCTGCCAGTGCTCACAAGAAAGATTGGAAAAAAGACAAGGGCCTGGGGAGAGGTGACATTTGGTGACACAGGTGTGCAGGGTGTGATTGGGTGCTGCTGGAAGACAGGTATAATATACCTGCTTCACTCTCCTCCCCGCCATAGGATGTAAAGGCTTTAAGCTGATGATACAGTGGCAGCAAATCATTTTACCCACAATGTTCTTACAAAATCCACTGCCTCTGATAGAGTGGTAGAAATAAAATGTGTTTGCCAGTGGGATATGGGTAGAATACACTTCCAAAATCACAAAACAAGCAATGTTTTGTTGTCGATGAGGTAGGGTAAAATGGAAAAAAACCCCTCTATCTCTAGGCTGAAGTGTATGTACCAACATCAAGAAGAAATCTACTACTGCTGATGATGGGGCAGAAAGATCCCTTCTACCTAAGACCTAATCTCAGGTAGAAGACAGAGGATGGTTGCAATGGACAGGAGGGACATGAACGCTGAGAAATCTCTAGCCATGAGGACCAAGGATACAAGGCCTTCCTAAGACTCACTGTGATCCAAAATAGAGAACACCTCCTGACTCTACTGTGTAGAAACAGCAATAAGCAACACCAGCTTATCACCAATGATGGGGTGGGGAGGAACCATAGAGAAACACCCTCCGTGCAGCACATGTATGCAGTAACTGCTATAATCTGAGAGTAAAGCAGGAACCCTGAAAAAGAGTTTCTAGCACCACCAACCCTCTTCTAAACATAAAGTAACAACAGCCCAGCAGCACCATCCTCATTAATGGTCTGACAGAAGCACAGGTGCCCCAGGAATAACCACCATACCTCATGTCCTACTGTTCTTCTTCACAGAGCATATGCTACTAAATCAAAACTAATGAGGTACACAAAAAAGCAAGGAAGAAAACATCAAGGTAAAAATAACAAAACGATTCAAAGATTATGCAGTTGCTGGATATATCAGAGAGGAACCACAAAATAATTATGATTAATATGACAAAGGAGCCAGTGGAAAAGGTAAGCAACGTGCATGAAAAAAATGGAAATACTCAGCCAAGAGGTAGAAACTACACAAAAAAATCAAAAGAAAATGCTAGCTATAGAAATATATACCGGGGAAAAAAAAGAATTCATGTGATAAACTCAAGAGCAGACTGGGTACTTCTGAGGAAAACAACAGTAGACTTGAAGATCTGCTCACACAATTATCCAAGATAAAACATAAAAAAGGAATAAAATCAAGAACAAATAAACAAACCATAGTGTCCAAGAGCTGTGGGATAATATACAATGGCTCTATCTTTCTGTGATTAGCATTCTAGAAGGAAACAAAAGGAGAGAATGGGTTGCAAGAAAATTTGTAAGATAATGGCCAACAATTGATCAAAATTATTGGAAAACAAAAAAAACCCATTCAAAACAAGGAATGTATGGGAAAAAAATGTTTCTGACATGTAGTACCCAAAATGCAAACAAAGAAAGATGAAGAAAATATCTTGTAAGCAAACAGAGAAGAAAGGAACTTTACATACAGAAGAACAATGAAAAATATAACAGGAACTCTGCAAGGTGTAAGACAAAGGATGACATTTTGAAAGTATTGAGAAAACATACACACTTCAGAGATCAATATCCCCTGAAAACATGGTTCAAAAATGTCTAAGTTGTCCTACTGATTTTTGGATTGTTTTTAATTCCCCATGTTATTTGTTTCTGCTCTGATATTTGTCAGTTCTTCTACTTCTTCTTTGAATTTTATTTGTCTCATTACCATGATTGCCAGGTTTGTTGTATTTTTTTTTAAAGAGGACACTGGTGATTTGATTCAAGACATTTTTTTCTTTCCTAGTATAAGCAATAAGGGCTATAAATTATCCTCTAATTACTGCTTTGGTTACACCTCAAAATTTTAGTGTATTTTGTTTTCATTTTTATGTAGTAGAAACATTTTCTGATTACTCATTTATATTTGACCTGTGTTTTATTTAGAAGTATGTTATTCCATTTCCATATACTTGGGGATATTCCAGAGATCTTTCTCTTATGTTCTATTACTGAGTTCTATTTTAGTACTATGTGTTAGAGAATGTACTTGGCATGACTTGAATTCTTTCAGCTTTATTAGAAATCTATTATTACAAAAAGTACTTAATTTCAAAGTGCTGAGAGATTTTCCCGTTATCCTCTTTTACAGGTTCTCAATTCAATTCAACTGTGTTCAAACACCACCTGTACTATGATTTCAATTCTTTTAAAATTATTGGGGGTTTATTGTATGACCAGAATATGGCTTATTTTGGTATGTATTCTATGAGTGTTTAAAAATAATGTGTATTCTGCAACTGTTGGGGGACGTATTCTATAATTGAAGATTAGATCAGATTTGTTGATGGTATTATTGAATTCTTTTATATCCTTGTTTATTTTCTGTCTACTTGTTTTAATAATTAGAGAAAAAGTACTGAAGGCTCTAATTACAATTTTATATTTTTCTTCCATCTGTCAGTTATATCAGCTTTTGTTTAATATATTTTGAAGCTCTGTTCTTCAGTGTAAAAACACAGGATTGTTCTGTCTTCTGGTTGATTGAGACATTTTACAATAGCCATCTTTGTCTTTATACAGTCGATGCTTGAACAGTGAGGGTTTGAAATGTTGTCGGTCCACTTCAACATAGATTTAGCTTAGTACATGCCTATAATGTTTGTGATCTGTGGTTTGGTATCCGTGAATGTGGAGGGCTGACTCTGTGCACTGATACATACCATTTTAAATATGGAACTTTCACATCCACTGATTTTGTTAACCACAGGGGTCCTGGTACCAATCCCCCACAGATACCAAGAGAAAACTCAGTTTTTAGAGCATCAAAAGTTATTCATGATTTTTGGCTCTGCAGGGTCAGCACCCCTAAGCCCTATTATTGTTCAAGGGTCAACTGTAATTACATTGCTCTTAAATCTCCTTCATCTGATATTAATATAGCTATCCCTGCTTTCCTTTAGTTAATATTTGCATGAAAATATCCTTTCCATCCTTTCACTTTCGACCTATCAGCATCATTATATTTGAATTGAATCTCTTTTATAACATATAGTTGGATCTTACTTTTATTTTGTTCACTTTGCTACTCTGTTTTAATTAATACTTTTGCATAATTTACATTAAATATAATATTACTGTATTAGGGCTTAACTGCCATTTAATTTTTCATTATCTACTTTTCTTTCATTTCTGTTTTTTTAGTTTCTTTTAAGTTTCTTTTATTCTACACTTTCTCAGAGTTATTAAATATTTAGGGAAAATTTTATAATATTTAAATAAATAAGCAAAAATCTTACATAGACACTTAATGAAAGTACCAGCTCTTGTTTTCATGTTTACTTTGTATATATCCATATTTCCATCTTATGTAATTTTCTTTCTGCCTGAAGAACATTCCTTAAAATTTCTTTGTAGTATGGATCTGATGATGATATATTCTTACATAATTTACATGTTTAAAAATCTTTATCCCTTTCTCATTGAAAGACAATTTTGGGTGGGTAAATAGTTGTTTTGACAAGCTTTTTAAAAAATAACTTTAAAACCTGGCTGGTGTAGCCCAGTGGACTGAGTGCCAGACTACAAAGCAAAGGTTCACCAGTTCCATTTCCAGTCAGGGCACATGCCAGGGGTGTGTGGGCCAGGTCCCCAGTAGGGGGCACAAGAGAGGCAACCACACATTGATGTTTCTCTCTCTTTCTCCCTCCTTTTCCCTCTCTCTAAAAATAAATAAGTAGAATATTAAAAAAGTAACTTTAAAGGTCTTTCTCTACTCCCTTCTCACTTGCCATTATTCTCAGTTTTGTCCTTTGGTTCATAGTGTACCTTTTTCTCCAACTGCCTATGAGGTTTTCTCATTTCTTTGGTTTTAAGAAATTTGATTATGATATGCTTTGGTGTAGTTCATTTTTCATCTTTCTTCTTTGTTTGGGGCAAACTGATATCACTTTATCTGTGGATTTAATTTTAATACAATTTGGAAAAATTCAGTCATTATGTCAAAAAATATTTCTCAGTCTCCTTCCCTGCTCTAGTTTGGGGACTGCAGTTACTTATAAATTATGACACTTAAAATGTTTTCACTGTTAATTGATATTATTTCCCATAATTTTATTTTGGTTATTCTTTTTTTAGTAAGATTTCTATTAGAAGGTCTTTAACTTCACTAACTCCTCTGCAATTTCTAATCTGCCATTAAGACTATTTAACAGTATTATTTTTATCTTAGGTATCTTAGTTTTTATCTCTAGAAATGTGATCTAAAAAAATCTTTCAAGTCTCTACTTAAATTTTTGAACATATGGAATAGAGTTATAACTATTTTAACTTCTAGTTAAAGCAGACAACTCTGCCCTATATGGGTCTGCTTCTATTGATTGCTTTTTCGTGTGTATAGAGATTTTTTTATTAGATTCTATTGATTACTACTTCACATCTATTAATTTTTTATTGGATACCATGTATTTATTTTTAGGGTGGTGAATATTATATATTTCTATAAATATTTTAAGATTTTTACTTTTTATAGTGGTGACTATTTTATTTTTGGTGTATGGAGGATATTCTATATTCACATAAATAAAGTTATGTTCTGGAATGAAGTTGGGTTTCTGTAAAGGACCCTCGCATTCTAGCTTTTAAGACTTGTTTGATGGGACTGGAACAGTGCTCAAATTACTGTTAGTTATCGCCCTCTATGGAAAGATTACTCTTCCATATACCTTATTCAATTTTTTCCAAAATACGGAGCTTTCCAGTATTCCTGTCAGGAATAAGCTCTCTGTCTTTTAAGAGCATCAGAGAATGTTACTTTTAATTGCTTTGTGTGTTTCTTTCCTAAGCCTCAGGTAGTTTCTTCACACAGATGAATATGATCAGTACCAGTTGGCATTCTTGAGAAGGAACCTTCTGTGGATCTCTGTAATTCTCTATGTAGCTTTTCTTTCTTTTTTAAAATATATTTTATTGATTATGCTATTACAGTTGTCCCATTTCTCCCCCATCATTCCCCTCCACCCTGCACATACCCTCCCACCCACATTCCCCCCCTTTAGTTCATGTCCATGTGTCATAAGTTCTTTAGCTTCTACATTTCCCACACTATTCGTGCCCTCCTCCTGTCTAACTTCTATGAAGCTTCTTTCTGTATTGTACTGTTTTTTGAACTTGAACCATCTTTGTTTCCCTGGACTGTCAGCTCCTTTGTCTGAAACTATGTTTCAGACTCTGCCTTAGTCCCACCTCTCTAGATTATCACCTAAAAGCACTCTCAATGAAGTAAAGCTCAGACAACCACTGTCCTTCATCAATTTATGTCTTAAAAACTATTGTTTTATTTCATTTTATTTTTCTGTTTCAGGCAGAAGAGGAAATCTCATCTCTGTTGTTGATTTTGTGGAAGCAAAAGATAAGTTTTTAAAGCTGGACAAAGTATGTGCTTCATTGTTACACTTTTCCTATATTTTTTCTGTTATTTTTGTGAATTACATGTTATTTTAGAATGTCTTTCAAATAATAAATTGGCTGTATTTAAAAGATAGATCTTTGATGCTCAAGTCCACATTACAACACTTGGTAGAAGTAATAAAACAAGAATCATCAAAACAACATTGTGTTGTTATTGCTTAATAACTGATGGGATCATGACAGCATCTCAGCCATATAAAATATGAATATTCATTAAGATTCTTTTGAATCACATTGTGACATCAGAATAAAGCTTCAAGGGTATGCTCTTTCCAGTCTTTTAATTTAGGACAGACAGTAGTGTCAAAACATTACCATATTTTGATAGAAAGTTCACTTGCTTCTTTCTACCTTTGAAATTATCATCAGGTTTTAGAATGGCCTGTAGTCATCACACTTAAGCTTTGGATATTGAACTTCTGAAAAGAATATTAGAGAACAAGCTAAATAAATCAATAAGCAGTCAGCAAGTCTGGAAACTGTTATATTGCACTTCCTTAAGGTCAACTACTGTTTTATTAACAGATTTTTTTCATTAGAGTATTTTAAAATATTGAGGGAGTTTTCCTTTTTAAGTGGATTGGCAGTTCACCTTCATGAGAGTATATGAGAGAACACAGATTTCTCTCTGTTTCTGTCTCTGTTTCTCTCCTACTCATACACTTTGTGAATGGTCTAATTTAGTTATAAGTGCATTTGGGGGATTAATATACAAATAATTTCCCTATATTAGCTATAAGAATAATTAATAAATTTTTCATCAGATAGCAAACCAAGTATGTAATTAAAATTATAGATGTTTTATTTTTCCAGTTTGTATTGTATTTATTTACACTTATTTATGTTTCTTACCTGATTGTTTTTTATTATAATTAGCCATTTTATTTTATTATTTTTCTATTAATTTTGTCTTATATTTTATTTTTTCCACATTTTTTATTGTTGTTCAAGTATAATCGTCTCTATTTCCCCTCACTCCCCCCCACCCCAGCTATTCCACTTCCCCCCATTGACCCTACTCCTTTTTGGTTTTGTCCATGTGTCCTTTAGGTGCTTTATTCTTAATGTTTACAAAATTCTCTACCTCTTGGTGTTAGGTAGAATAATGGTCCATCAAATAAATGGATACATTAATCCCCATAACCAGTGAATATATTATTACACCATATGGCAAAAGGGACTTGGCTAATGTGATTAAGTTAAGAAATTAAGATGGAAAGTTTTTCCTGGATTATTTGTTGGAGCCTAATGTAATCAGAAGGGTGCACGTAAGGCAAGGGATAGAAGCCGGAGAGCTCATCAGAGAAGGCGATGTGACAATGGCAGCAACAGTTGGAGTAATGCAAACACTGAAAGAAGAAGCCCCGGACAGACAATGTAGATGGCCCCTAGGCGCTGGAAAACACAAGAAATGTATCATTCCTAGCGACTCCGGAGGAAAGAGGAGCTCTACCAGCACCTTAATTTAGCCCGATGAAACTGATTTCAGATTTTTGGCCTCCAGAACTGAAAGAGAATAAGTGTGTGCTGTTTTTCAGCCCCATGTTGTGATCATTTGTTACAGCACCAGCAGGAATAAGCTCCCTAATGAGGCATCACTTTTTACTCTTCCTTAAAATTTTTCTGTAAAATAGTTTTTCTCTAATAGGCTATAACCTTTTTGAAGTCAGGTAGTTTTAAACACCATGTTACTTAACATAGTGCCTTTTACCATGTGTGCTCGAAATCTAAAATTTAATCTTACCACTAATCAGGTCCATGTAATGGAAGTTCCCCAATAATTACAATCCTAACCATTAACAAAGATTCTGTGATGAATGAAGCAGGTCATAAGTCAAGTAAGAACTAGCTAGTACTAGATATTAACTTTCCAGCATTTTCTGAGGTTATCTTTCTAATTTTGGGCTTTGGATCAAACCTACTGTCCTAACAAAATATTAAAATTAAAAAAAATAATTAAATGTTACATATTTGCTAGAATATCACTAATTAGGTGGCTTTGTTGGAAAGATGTAAATATTAGAGTTTTTCCTCTAATTTTGCAGCATTAGACTCATAAATGAAAATAAATCTACAGAGATTGGGAGATTTAGGCCTCCCAGTTTTAGAGAAGATTCTCTTAAGATTCTGGTTTGTATTTAGGAGTCTTCGATTTCTACAGTAAAACTTTAATGTCTGGGGATGAGGTAAATGGATTTTCTTATATTTTTGGTGAAGTTGTAATAATGATGAGAACTCTGGGGGGGAGAAGAAGCCAGAGAGGGCTTCATTCACCTGAGTAACTACAGTTATCTTAAAAGGAGGGAAGTTAAGCTGCTTATTGCAAATTGAGGACTGCATGGGAACTGAACTGCAAGCCGTAATTACGCAGCCTCAGGCTGCACAACTGTGGTTTGTCTTTTCCCTGTGAACTACACCGTGTGGACACATCCCTGTAATATTCAGGAACCCTACTGGGGTAATAGTGAGAAATCTTCATCTCTATCTTTGAAAAAGAAGCAAAAATGAACAAGTTACATTGGAAATGAAATGGGATTGTGAGATCCCTGTGACTGTATCTTGTAAAATATCCAATTAAAATGGAAAATTCATTGTTGGTAGAATTCTCCACAGGCCTCTCATGTTTCTTCAAGTCTGTAAGCTAAGACAATGAAAGCTTTTGTTCCAGACTAATTTTCCAAGGACATTTACAAAGGCAACTGCCTTGAAGCTGGGAACAGTGGCTCCCTTGAGTCAGGAATAAAAGGCAGGTTTATTTGACATTGGTCAGGTTAACGTGTAGCCCTTTTATAAAAGGTCAGGGTTTCTCACGTGTGCAGCATCTACCCATGTGATCCGTGTCACCCCCCGTGAGGTCTGGTGCGGACAAGAAGAACCCACATGAACATGCAGCTAATGCCGCCTGCTGTGTAGTGAGTAACAAAGTGTTTTGTTTGTTTCTGACCCAAGAGATCAGGACTTCTTCTGGCATCCATGAAACAACTGCTGGCTAATTTGTTAGCTTACAGGTAGGAAAAATCTCAGAACCTGCACACAGTTAACCGAGTTTCTAGCATTTGTCTCAGTTGTTTTTTCATTGGTAAGTAAAGAATTCTCATACTCATTGATTTCATTTAGAGATGTAACTTCATGCCATTTGCTATGACACAAACTGAATAAACATGTGGACTAAGTGACTCTCAAGATGCAAATCCCTAGACCATTTTAATGAGACTCTCCAGATGTATCTATTAAGTATATACGTCCCCAGATCACACAGCACACTTATTGTAATAGAATCTTTGAAAGTGGGGTATAGGAATCTATATTTTAAAAATACCCTCCAGCAATTTTCAAGCACTCTAATATGTGCATGGTTTATTGTGAATCATTTCTTGGACAAATAGATTTGTTTGGAAAAAATGGATTAGTGAGAAGAATTTATCAGCTCCCTGTCTTTGCCAAAACAAACACTAGGCTTCAGAGTTAAGAGAATTTTTTTCCAGTTTTTAAGCAATCTATGATAATATTTTCATCACTTTACATTTTTAGGTTTGCACGTTCAGCTCTTAAAAGGCTGATTTTTAGGGTTTGGGCGTTTAAAAAACAAAACAAAATGGTGTCTATTCCATTTGCAGTGCACGGGTTTCTACCAGCTCAGTGTGCTTTTGTCTACTTGACTTAAAGGCCCAAACAATAATATTTCAGCAGTAGAGATATGTAAATAAGGAATATCAATCTTCTCTGTAAATCAAACTCTAAATTATCCTTTCCATTTGCTAATGAGTTAAAACTATAAAGTTATTGCAAAAGGGTGGAAAGAGGATGGCGATAGATCATATCCTGGATCTTTCTCTTCTTTGTTCTGAGATCCTAAACAAGTAACAAAATATTTGAGTCTGGAATTACATAAAATAATTACAATTAAATGATATGACATATATAGCTTACCTGATACACAGACCTCAATGAGTATCAATTTCTTGTTTTAATAGACTATGTAGTTTACATGAACATTAAACATGATGATATAAAAGTTACTAAATCATAACAAAACTACATCTCCAACAAGATTTTAAAGACACATACACTTAAACATATTTACATAATTAATACCTTCATTATGAATATCAATTCATATCACTATCTCATAAATGGAATATACACCCTCACTTATAGATGGACACACATTCAAGGACTGAATACATTTTTTTGGTCTAATTTTTTCCCAAGGCTAATTTCAAATTAAAAGTTATCCAGGAATGTGTAGATGTATACAAAGCTTCAACCAATTTGGTAATACTCCTTCTTCTTGTTGAGCTTTTCAAAATCAATTGCTTTTAAGTTTCAGAATGGGAATTACTTTTTACTGCATTCCTTTTTCTTACTCTGATTTAGGCAAATGGTGCTTAGGTTTTTTTGCAACTATTTGCAATGTTTCTGTTTCTATAGATATCAAACTCAGAAAATCTTAAGGGAAAAAATACACCTAAATAATCTATTTCTAAGTGTTTTGAAGAGTTTAAAGGGATAGACTGAGTATGATAATTCTACCTGTAGATTTATAGTCTTTCCCAATTGTGACGATCATATTGTAACAAAATATGTGTATGCTTATGCAAATGAACTCTGCAACAAGTTCACTCAAAATGACTGTAATTTTCTAAAAAGAATACACTGTGTTACAAATTTTAAATCAATCCATGAGCTAGGGAATTAAGGTAACAGACAAGTTCACTTTTACATGTAAAACTCTGTCTCAGATATCCTGGAGACCTACTTTCTGTGCTCCATTGATATAATACAGGTACAATGTCAACTATAATTAGGTGTGGGCTATAAACATAAAAAATTGAAAAACCCTGGTAAGTATTTAAACAAGAGACCAACTTATTCAATCTCTTACATTAAAGAGATCCAGAAATATATAGCCCATGGTTGGTGTAGGTCTTCCATATATCTTGGCTTAACATTTTTATGTCTCTATTCTGCCCTCTTTAGCCTGTGTCTTCTACCACATATTAGTAGACTGCATCATTATATCATGTAACAGAAAGGAAAGGAGCTTTTCCTTTCTTTCAAGGAAATAAGAAAGAACAGCAACAACAAAATTAACTTTCCTTAATGCCACATCACATTTCTGTTTACATTATATTGGAAGAACTTAGTCTCAAGGCCAAATTTAGTTGCAAAGCAGTGGGAGAGCAGAATAGTGACTTTTAGCTCAAATGATAATGTGACCAGTGGCCAGGTAATAATAGGGAACTTATTACTACCAAGAAAAGAAACAATTAGTGAATAGGGAGTTGATTAAAATCTGTCCTACAAATTTTAAATGAAATTATTAGGAGGAGCCAGAGAAGGAAGTAGTTGATATACATGTGCTTTCTTGTGGAGGAACTATTATATTGTGAGAAATTTCTTCAAGAAATATCTTTCTAATGACAAATTTTATTTACCTGCTGAAAAAGTACCTTACCTCAGTTAAAAATGAAACAAACAAATAAACAACAACAAAAATCCCTGGGAATAGTCTCAAATCTGTCATTTCTTGGAAGTGGAAATGCAGGTTGTCACCAACAGCTTGACATATTACTGATACCATCTGAAATAAAAAGTTTGTTATAACTTTACATAAATACCCAGATGTGAAATCTTAAGCAGTATACTATCTAGGATAAATTCTAAAATGACGGTGTTTCCTGATCTGCATTTATCTCTGAGATAACCCACTCCAAGTCTATTAACAAAGTAGGAATATGAGGAAATGACTTGTAATCCTGTATGAATCCTGGTCTCCTGACCAATAGCAATTTTTTTTTTTACTCCATGTTGAATTTTTAATACAGGATTCATAGCCTCTCTTATTAAAAATTTCTCTCTCTTTCTTTCTCCTCCTCTACCCGCCCCATGATATATATTTTATTTCTGGAAAGTATCATGAAAAAGAGCACAGACATTCATTTTGATATCCAATTCAAATAATATTGAGCACATAAAAATATGACAGGCTATATGCTAGGTAATAAACCAACTTCAGAAAGCAAAAGAAATATAAAATAGCATAATAAGACTTGTAAACTGTGTTTTCTTTTATAATATAAAAATCAGTAAAAATTCTGTTTATCTGCTGGTAACAGGGATCTAAATTAGCAATTGATTAAAATTTTGGTGTTTGTTTTCTCTCATGTAAAATGATAACATCATGTGGTTAGATCATAGCTGGTACTGTGGTTATATAATCTCAACAGGGTCCCCAAATTCTCCCACCTGCCTCTCTACATGTGCATGTGCATCTTTCTGCACAGTAGCCTCGTGTTTGCATTAGATTACACTCCAGTCCACCCTATTTTCATTTCAAGTAGAGGAAGATAAAAGGAACACAAACAGAAAAGAAATTGCTGATTGAATCAACCCAAATTAAGGAGCTTTGCTGGAAACCTCATTGAATGACTACTGATCACATAACTTGAGCCAAAACATTAGTCACATGCCTACCTCTGTCTCAGAGGGAGGCTTATAAGTGTACCTTTTCAGTGGGTATATCACTTCTCATGAAAGCAGCATCTTGTCTTTAAACATGAAGAAGAGACTGGATACTGAGATTATATCTAATAGTCTCAATCATAGTGTCACCTCACAAAAACTTCCAAGATATATGTGGCATTTGCAGCAACCTGGGATTTGCCAGGCTGTCTCAACAACCCTCATATGTTGTCTGGAAACGGTCATTCTCTTGGCCCTCGGTGGGATTTAACACCTCAACACTTGGAACTTTGTGCTGAGAGCAGAGAAACAGCACTTGAAAGAAAGCACCTACCAAGAAACTGGAGGATTACTCTCCTGGAGAATTTCTCTCATACCCTTTCTACAGAAACAAATACTGAAATTAATGATCTCCTTTTGAGTAAAGATTAGGAAAGAACTTTTTTTTTATAGAAAAGAAAATTGCCTAAGACCTGGGAATACATTTCTCTCATTTTCTTAACACTTGCCGGATTCAATTGATGGTTTCTCTTCAGTCTCATATCTTAATCCAAAACTAAGACCATCTCTAGTGATTTGATTTGTCTACCTATAACTGCTAATGACAATTAGAATTTATTCTCAACAGTGATTTTTAGCATATTTGTGGTTAATTTTCTTTATTGAGATCACACTGTAGTAAATAATATGATATTCAATGTTTCCATGGAAACAGGGTTTTCAAAATGAAACCTGATTATGGTCATGGTGTACTGACAAGGCCACTGGACATTTGGGAATGGCTGTCCTAATTCTAACAGTACTCACATAATGAGGAAACTTACATATACATGGGCATTGATGTTATACAGTATTTCTGTATTTAAATACCCAGAAAAACACAAATATTCACATGTTACTTCAAAAGAAAAACTTAAATCAATATTTACCTTTTCTTGCATCTAATTACAGATGACATAATACATTTGTAAATACTTTAAGAATCAGAAATTCAATAGAAAATCATCAATGCTTTTTGTTTTTTTTTAAAGATAAAAATCTGTAATTAAACCTATGTGGTAGATTCCTCACCTTCTTTGAATAGCAATCAAAGAGAAAAAGAACATACAATGTATTTTTGATTAAATGTATTGGGGTGACATTGATTAACAATATTACATAGGTTTCACATGTACATTTCTATGATACATGATCTGTATATTGCATTTTGGGCCCAGCACATAAAGTCAAATCTTCTGTCACCATATAGTTGACCCTTTTACCCTTTACTGCAGTACTGCCCCCCTCCCCTCCCCTCTGGTCACCACCATACTGTTGTCTGTGTCTATGAGTTTTTATTTTTCTTAGTTGTTGCTTTCAGCTTTATATTGCACATATAAGTGAAATCATATGGTTGTTAACTTTTTCTGATTTATTTTGCTCAGCATAATAGGCTCAAGATCCATCCATGTTGCAAATGGCAGTATTTTCTCCTTCCTAATGGCTGAGTATTCCACTGTAGGTATGTACGTGTCTTCTTTACCCAATTATCTAGATAAGGACTTGCCAGTTGTTTCCATGTCTTGACCACTGTGAATAACACAGCAATGAACATAGGGATGCACACATTTTTTAAAATGAATGTTTTCAAATTTTTTAAGGTAGATACCCTGAAGAGGCATTGCTAGGTCATACAGTAACTCTATTCTTAATTTTCTGAGGAGCTTCCATACTGTTTTCCTTAGTGGCTGTACCAGTTTACATTCCCACCAGGACTGAATGAGGGTTACTTTTTCTCCACAACCTACAACACTTGTTTTTACCTGTCTTGTTGGTAATAGCCATTCTAACAGGTATGAGGTGGTATCTCACTGTGGTTTTGATTTACATCTCCCTAATAGCTAGTGAGGTTGAGCATCTTCTTGTAAGAATACACAATGTATTTTAACCCATGCCATTGGGACGATAAGGCAAACACAATTTGAGAATTTAATCATTTATATAACTGTACTTCATTTATTGGTGTCTCACTGTATACATTTTTTATTAATGTCTAATACATATTGGGTTTCTTAATCATTGTTCAGTGTAGTAGGTCAAGGTGAATATCTATAATCAGCATCAACATTATTTTTTTACTTATTTTTCTTCCCAAGAAATTTATTACCTCAGTTTCTTCCCCTCCCTCAAGCTACAAATTCAGAAAATAGTGGTAAGATTACACATAATGCTAAATTGAAGATAATAAAGTGTCAACATTTATGGCACAGCTAGCAAGTGATTTGTAAGGGTAAGACAGAGAAGTCAATATGGCCTGGAGTTATTTGGGAAGTTGATGGATATGAAAAGGACAGAGAAGGGAGATTGCTTTAGTTAGGCAAACAGACTTAGTAATATTACTTGTCTTCATTTATCAAGAAAAAGTGGTTAAAATAAAATTTAAGGTTGCTATTATGGGAGTAGCTGTATAAATATGAAACCGGAACACAAGTAAAAGTATGAAGTTAAGTGATTTCTTTGTAGTGAGATACATTTTAATAAGCTATTCAATCCATATTCCATACCTCATTTTAGTATGGAACTAAGCATGGTTAAGTCAAGCTTGGCTGAATTACAAATGTAAAGTATGATGGCAATTTTCAAAGTTGGAAAGGTTGTGTCAGATTAAAATCAGAGAGGCATGTACAAGCTTAAAACTGGAGGCAGAATCCTCAGTAGTGAGTCACAAGAATAAAGACCTATGACCAGAAGTAAAGACAAGATGCTGGAATCCTCGTGGCTCTAGTTAATAAATATGGGCTTCACTGAGTGGGGGTCCTGGCTGTAGCTTGTTGCCCTGGAGTCTGGGGAAGGAAACTTGAAAATTATCTTCCTTTCTAGAAACACAACCAGGAAATGGTTATCTTGTAGAAAGGATAACCATTTCTGCATGACTAAAAGCTAATGAAATTAAGTTTGAAATGTAATTTTAATGTAAGTTTTAGACTTATTAAGTTCTACATATTGAATAATTAAAAACAATGGTATGTGCAATACATAGTTTGTTGATAAATATATTTATATGTCACTTGAACTTCAACAAATAATAGACATGTCATATGAAAGTCTCTACAAATAATGTATCATCTCTGATATAAAAAGGTGATTTTCAAACTCATTTGTGGCCTCACTGGAGGACATTAAATGAGTTTAATGGAGGACATTAAATTAATATTATATATAGACAGAAGTCAGAATTATTTGTCAGACAACCCATAGTATCTATAAAAGGCATATTTCTGACTAAGTGCATAAATAAGCCTTGTTTCAGCCCATATGCACCATATCTTTTACAATTACCTAACAAAGACAATAAAAATAAATGTGTATATCTATGTGTGTATTTAAAATTAGGACCCTAAGACAAAAGATACCATAACAGATCATTTTTCGTAATTCAGTTCTCTCAATTATAAAGCAAAAATCCTGACCCATAGAATAAAAAAAATTAGGTCAGCTTGAATGTAAGTGGCACATTTGTTAATGGGAATACATTTGGATAAAACCAACTAAAAATTTGGACCTATATAAAATATTTGGACCAGATAATGGAGAATCATTGAAGATTTTTAAGTAGAATAGTAATGTGATGAATAGTTTGAAGACAGTTGTTATATTTAGGTGGCTGTTGAAGTTGTGAACATGCAGAAGTAAGGCAGTAACGATTCGTGCTATGATGCAAACAGTGGGAACAGACTACAACAAAAAGGTCAAAGAAATCGTTTTTAGACTGAACTTCACTGGGCTTGTTGGATCTATTGGCCATATCAGATTGATTATAATGAATGATATGAAAACTTATGACTAACTTCTTGATTTTGTATCTAGAACACTGAATAGTTGTCATTGTCATTATATGATCCAGAAAAATAGAGGAAAAGAATTGAGTAGGAGAGAAATTAAAAAGTTAATGACAACCTAAATTCGGGGGTGAGTGTGATGTGAGATCTGTCATGGAGAAACACTGTAACTAAAAAGAGTTTTCATAGAGTAAGAATTATTGAAAGTCAAGATTAAAATTGGAATTTGAGAGATTCCATGCAGGATCTAAGAATAAAGATGAAGAGGCAAATTAGTTCTAAGAAGAAGTATTTAGGTAAAAAATTCTCAAGTCAAAGATTCACCAGTAGAAGCCTCATAGTTAATGGATAATTAGTGACAGTGGGAAAAATTAGAGAAACAGGATAATACATTGAAAACCCAAATGACTCCACACACATGATTTCAAAAACTATTAGAACTAATAAACAAATTCAGTAAACATTCTAGACACAAAATAAACATAGATGACATTGGCTTTCACAGTGATGTCTTTGATATGACACCAAAAGCACAGACAACAAAACAAAAAATAGATGCTTAATTACATCAAACTAAAAAGGTTTGACACAGCAAGGAAAACAATCAACAAAATAAAAAGATAACCTATGGGAAGGGATAAAATATTTATAAGCCATATATTTGATAAAGAAGGAGTGAGTTATTTTTAAAAAATATGTGAGAAACTTCTACTCTCAATAGAAAAATATATAGATAAGCTTATTAGGAAATGGGCAAAGAAACTGAATAAACCTTTCTCCAAAAAAGACATACAAATGGCAAATGGATATATGAAAAGGTGCTTAACATTACTAATTATCAGAAAAATGCAAATTAAAAACCACAACAAGATGTTACCTCACACCTATTAGGGTAGCTATTATCTTTGTTTGTTTGTTTTAAAATAATAACAATAGTTGGCAAGGATATGGAGATAAAGAAGCCCTGATACTGTGGTAGGTAAATTGGTATGAACACCGTGGAAAAACAGTATGGAGGTTCCCTAAAACCATTAAAAGTAGAACTACCATATTTTCCAGCAATCCTACTTTTGGTTATATATCCAAAAGAATTGAATCAGTATGTAGAAGACATAGCTGTACCACCATGTTCACTGCAAAATTATTTACAGTAGTCAAGACAGAAAGCAACCTAAACATGCATCAATGGCTGAATAAAAATTTACTGTATGCATATAATGGAATATGATTCACCTTTAAAAAAGAAAGAAATCCCACCAATTGTGACATCATACAGAAATGAATCTAGAGGACATTATGCTAAGTGAAATAAGCCAGAGATAAAGACAAAAACTACATGATACAACTTTATGAATAATCTAAAATAGTCAAACTCATAGAAGAAGAGAACAGAATGGTGGCTGGCGGGGACTGGGATGAGGGGTGAATGGGAAGGTCATAGTCAAATAGAGAGTTTCAGTTATGCAAGATAAATAAGTTCTAGAAATCTTTTGTATTTCATAGAGCTACTCTATAATATAGTAATACTGTATGGTGTACTTAAAAATTTCTAAGAGGGTAGATCTTATGTTCACTGTTCTTATCACATATAATTAAAATAATAGCAACAATGAATAAGATGAGAAAACTTTTGGAGGTGACGGATGTGTTTATAAAGGTATTGTGGTGATGAATGCACAGGCACATAGTAATCTCCAAAGCCACCTAATTTGTACACGGTAATTCTGTACAGCATTTGGGTCTGCCAACACATGAAAGCGACCTCTATATCCATTGTACCATGTAGTACATGTCCTTGTTTCCATGTCACACCTTATAAGCTGGCTTTTTAAAAATTAAGTTACTATGCCATTTTGCTTGCTAATATTTACATTTTTCTCATATAATTTTTCCCTCTTGTTCTACTGAAAGTTCTTAGAAGAAAATGAATTGTGTCAGATGTAATTTTTATTTTCCTTGCTTATATTTAATGGGTGTTTGGGAAAAGTCTTAGAAAGGTAATTCACCATGGGCCCTGCGCATCGCTGAATGTTGTTGAAAACACTTTAGACCCTCTTGCCACCACTAACTTCACAGTTAGGTTACTGAAATGGCTGGCTCCAGAAATGGATCATCTCCCTTGACTGATAACTAGGTAATGATGAGGGCAAAATGGGGTCATATAGGCTTATTTTTAAAATTGGAGATTCCACTCTGATTCTTCCAGATGTTAGGTCCGGTGACAATAGAAGCAGATTATGGGGGAGGGGGAGTTAATTTGCAATTACTGAATTGGGATAAAGTAATTTACATCAACAAGATAGATCAAAAACTCCAGCATCTGAGAAGTGAACATCTTAGACTGTAGAAATGTTGGGAATTGGAGGAGAGCAATTAAGTCTCCCTTTGATCCCCTACATCTAGAACCACCATCTGCATCAAGCAGCAGCTGAGGATGGCAGTCAGTCCTGCTGTTGGGTTTGTCATCTCTGTTCCCATGCCATAAAGACAGAAAACCTCATGCAGACACAACCGGACCTGAACTGTTCTGCTCTGGGGCTGCCATCAATGTCAAGGATAGTGTGTTCAGATTAAGACTACCACAACTTTGCTTTTAGACAAATAATGTAGATTCGTATATTTCTGGTGTCTGAGTAGCCTGGGGTTATGCCACAGATGGCAATTGAAGATGCTCAATGTCACTGCCCAAGTGACTTAATCAAACCAATGTAACTGTGACAATGCAATTTTAATTCTAGTGATCTATTCATCTTCAGTTTACCTGTTTGTATGTGTGTAAAAGTCGACCATAAAATGCCCTTTCATTAAGGATAGAGGTTGTTACTTGGCTCATCTAGTACCCTTTGTAGTTTTTTTTTTTTTTTTTTTGACTGTAACAAGAGAATCATATACTGGATAGCTCAAACAACAAATATTTATTTCTCACAGTTTTGGAAAATGGGAAGTCCAAGATCAAGGTGCTGCCAGATTAGGTGTCTGATGAGGGCTTACTTCATGGTTCATAGAGGCCTTCTTCATCCTGTGTCCTCACATCGAAGAAGGGGCATGAGAATTCTCTGCTGTCTGTCTTCATTAAGGGCACTAATCCCATCATGTGAACTCCACCCTTATGCCCTAATCATCTCTGAAAGGCCCCATTTCCAAATACCAGTTCAATGAGGATTACAACGTATGAACTTTAGGAATATATAAACATTGTCTATAACAATACCAAAGATTAAAAGGTCAGTCTAAACTGCTTTGCCTAGGTCCTAAAGGAGAGTAGCATGGCCTCAGACTATATCCTCACTGTCTAAAACCTCCTATTGCACCCTGAAACTTATTCTCAGGCTGCTGACTTGGTGTTCTATGGGGTATAACTGTCAATCAGCACTGAAGTTTGCCATGATGCTTGGAGTCTTGTGAACATAGCCAAAATACCCTATGAGACAAATAAAACAGATTCTGTACCAGTCTCTTCAGTTAAATTAATCAGTGATTGTCAGTGGCATACTAATGTGGAAAATTTGAGTTATCAAGAAGTTGTAGTGCAGAGAGGTAGCTGTGATGGAAAAGGTGATCTGCTGTGAGTCTTGAATGCCCCTACAAGTTTTTGCAAGGTTTGCCAGGAATGCAAGGCCCTGACTGCCTTTTACCTAAGTCATTTCTCAGCAAGCAAACTTTGAGGTATGAGGAAACATTCCTCCCCTTCCCCCAAAGAACAGCCTTGTTTTTGCTCATTATAAAAGCAATAAATCCTTCCAGTTCAAAAGTTCCCGCAGGTAATGCAGCCCAGTGGGAGTGCAGACATCTGTAATGGACACTTTCCAAACCTCCATAGGTTAGAACAGAGCATGGGAACCAACACAAACCAACGTGAACTTCTGGCTACTACTCTTGCTGTGAGTAATAAAGGCCTTTGTCTTCCAACCAGGACTCCTGTGTCTTCTGCCAAGTTCCATGAAACAGGAATAGGGTAACTACTTAGCTTATAAGTAAGGCCAAAGTACCAGCAGCTTATAGTTCCTGTCAAAAAAAAAAAAAAAAATTGTCTGCTCTATTGCAGAGAACTCTCCGTAAGTCTATGTAAGGGTTGGGAGAAATAAAATAATGTAGCAGGAGTGGAGACCATGGGCTTTTGAGCCACTTCTTCATGTCACTTACTTGTGCTTTCAGGGCCCGCTCGAACCTGGTTGCATATACACACCACTTGCGTCTGATGATGGATGGAGTGCTGCCCTGCACACCCAATTTTATGGCAGGGGGGTTGCATAGTACCCGGTTGATGATGAGCAACTCAGTTTGCACGGTAAATTGGTGGCCCACGGCTAAAATTTCAGTCTCTACTAGGTCCCAATATTTTGATTTAGAATTTCAACATATCTTTTTTTATTGTGATGGGGGCACAATTTGACCTATAACATCGTGGTCATTATTAACAATAGTAATTATATTCATTTTTGCTGAGTTGTTACTACCTTTACAATGCTGAATTTATTTCAGTGCAATTCTAGCACTGTTGCATTCTGATGACTTGATTTTTTAAATAACATAAATGCTATTTTTAATCACCCAGGTGAAAGCATTTAACTCTTGCTGACAAAGCACAGTGAGTAAATAGAGGGTCACATGCAAGTGTCATCCAAGACTCCAAAGTACTTAAATTAAAAAGTAATAGTGCCTATTGCTAATAGCAATCATTAATCCACATACTCAACAAATATTTATTGCATTTCTAATATACTCTGGACAGGATTCTAAATGCTAAGTCATGGAAATGAACAAAACTGACAAATCTCTTGATGTCATACATAGTTGCTATAACTAAGAGGAGGGAGAAAGACTGTGAAAAAATAAATTTAAAACATAAAACATATATTTAGGTGATGATTGATAAGTGTTATACTAACACAGAGTTACACTGAAATCTCACAGTATTTATAAAATAAATTTATAAAATATTTATAAAATATATATATTTCAAAATATAGTATTATATTTTAAGTTTGAAATACAGGTATTATATTTCAATGAACCTGAGGTACAGACATTAATATCTTTCTCATCATTCAAAATAGTTAGGAGAGGAGCCAAGAATCACAAAAATGTCTGTTTTACCTTAGAAAGACTGTGCTTTCTCAAATCCACACTACATTCGCATGGTAGTTTATATTGTGCTCAGTATGGAGAAGCAACCAGAGTGTTCTAAAAAATACATTTGTGTTGGCTTGTTTACACTGATCTTTCCTCTTTCTAACTCCTGCTATTTTGTATACAATAGCGCTCTAATTGGAATCTCTCCCACGTTTTGTTTCTGGAATTGTGCTGGGTGTTTTGGTAATAATCTTTCCACATGCACTTGCTTTACCTCCACAAAAAATGTATGTTTTCATTACAAGCAGAACAATTGGAATTTGACTTTTAAAAAACCCATAAAATGTCTTCTTATGGGTTTTGGCATCCAAAAATGCCTAAACCCTACCTTTGACTACCTGTGCATACCCACTCCTATAATGTCACTGATCAAAATGTATGCCTAGAAAAGGAGAATAAAATGATTCTTTATTGGTAGTTGTGGCTTTATGCCAAATTCCATAAGGACAGCTCTCGTCTATATCTAACTACAGCTTAATTGATTTACAAACAAAAGAGGCCATAAAACCTTAACTGAATTTCAGCTCTTATAGCACTTATTTCAATAAAAAGCAGAATATATGTGTGTTTAATATAGTACCTAAGATAAATTTTGATTCTCCATCTCATTAATTTTTTTTGTTTGGGATATTTCTAAGTAAGTATGTTTATCTTATGGTATAAGCTAAAGAAAATATACAAAATAACAATTCATTTAAAAAAAGGTCCTAGAGCAACAAGATGACTACATACAAAAGAATAAAAGTTGTGTACCAATGTCACAGTGCATACAAAAATTGATAAAGAATGGATCATAGACTTAAATGTAGGGGCTAAAACATAAAATTCTGAGAAGAAAATACAGCAATAAATCTCAATTATTTTGAGTCTGGACATAGTTTCTTAGATATGACACCAAAGCTTAAGCAACAACAAGAATAAAAACATAAATAAAATGAGCTTCATCAAAATTAAAATTTTTTTGTGCTTCAAAGGACTCCAACAAAAAAACAAAAAGACAATCAAAGCAATTAAGATTTCCAGTTCCACATGTAATGAGTTTACAAGTCACCACTTTATCCTAATAATAAGCAAAAAACTGAGCAAGCTGAAAAAATCAATAACTGTTCTTGGATCCATAGCACAGGAGAGACACAGGGAAAACTGCTGCTCCTGTGTATTCAAGAGAGAGACAGGAAAATAAATTGAGTTACAGATTACCAAAGGAGCAGAAATATCAATGGGGACCAATAGAATAGGAATAAGAGAACCTGCAATGTAATTGACAAATTGCTGAAGGCTTTGTGAAAAAGCCAGAGAGATAAAAGCTCCAGGGGAACCAATCAGTCATAAGTTGTCCCCACAATACTGTGAAATTTTCCTCCAGGTAAAAATCCCCTCCTGCTTCATGTACAGGGAGGGAAAAGAGCCATTTTGAAATATCCCAGAACACGGTTCTATTTTTTTTTCTTTAGGACTTTCTTTTTTGTAATTATTTATTCTATTACAGTTGTTACAATTTTCCCCCTTTGCCCTCCTTCATCCAGTCTGCACCCCCAACCCTGCTCCCAGTTCTGACACCATTGCCTATGCCCATGGGTCATTTATACATGTTCTTTGACTAATCCCTTCCCTTTCTTTCCACCATTCCCCATATTTTTTTCCCTCAGGGGAACTCAGTTAACTAAAGCTGAATCTGTTGGCCTATTATCAGAGCTTAACTGAACTGAGAAAGGGAAATCCACAATTCAAATCCACTCTAGCCAAACTGTCCCACCAAAGGGGAAAGTGAAAAAACTAGGAAACTCTTGTGAAGTTCACAGTGCTGAGGTATACACTCATTAAAAGTCTGAAACCTAATTATAAGACCATAGAATGCTTTCTCCCCCACCACAACTCTCCATTACATTATTACAGAAATTCTTTTTACTTCCTATAGTGATTTTTCAACCTTTTTCATGTTATGGCACACATAAACTAATACTAAAGTTCTGAGGCACATTAAAAATATATTATTTTTGTCAATCTGAAAAAATAGGTATAATTTTGATCCATTCATACCAGAGGCTATTATTGTACTGGCTTTTGTTGTTTTTTTTTAATTTGACAATCTAAGGGAAAAGAGGTCAGTGCCCCTGACTAAAGAGTCAAGTATTGCATGTTTTAAAAATTCTTGCAGCACACCAGTGTTCCTCAGCACACAAGTTGCAAATCACTGACCTGGCACATCATGTCTGACTACAAAAAAAAAAAAAGGCACAGCAAGCATCAGAAGTAGCAACACAGGGATGGTGGAATTATATAAACTCAGGACTTTGAAACAACTATGATTAATATGCTAAAGGCTCTAGTGAATACAGTAAGCTGCATGAAAGAACAGATGGGCACTGTAAGCAGAGAGATGGAAAGCCCAAGAGGGGAGGGGGATGTTAGAGATTTTTAAAAAAACCTGTAGCAGAAGAGTGCTTTTGATGGGCTTATTAGTAGACCAGACACAGCTGAGGAATCTCTAAGCAGAGATTCCACAAAAAGAAAAAAACAACAAAAAACAGAATATTCAAGGATTGTGAAAGATCTAGAAAACGTATGAAATATATGTAATGGGACTATAATTCAGCCATAGAAAGAAAGAAATCCTGCCTTTTGCAACAACGTGGATGATCCTTGATGGCATTATGCTAAGTGAAATAAGTGAGAGAGAAAGACAAACACTGCATAATCTCACTTTTTTTGTAGAATCTAAAAAAAACAAAAAAAAAAACCAAAAAAAACAAGCAAACAGAAACAGAGAGTGAGTTGCTGATTGTCAGGGATGGAGAGGGTTGGGAAGGTATGGGAAATGAGTGAAAATTGTCAAATGGTACAATTTGCCAGTTACCAGATGAATAAGTTCTGACAATCTAATCGTACAGCATGGGAACTAGTGTTGATGATACTGCATTGTATACTTAACAGTTACTAAGAGAGTAGATCTTAAATGCTCTCACCATGAAAACAAAGGTAACTATATGAGGTGATATGTGTATTAACTAACCTTTTTGTGGTAATTATTTCAATATGTACATACAGTTGATACACATATATATCAAATCATCATATCATATACCTTAAACTAACTCAATGTTATATGTCCATTATATTCCAATAATACTAGGGGGAGAAAGAAGCTCCTTAGACAGAAGAAAAATAATAGAGTCAGAAACTCATATCTATATAAAGTAAGGAAGAGTACCAAAGAAAGTATTTGTGAGTGTAAAATAAAAATATACATTTAAAATTCTTAATTAATCTAACAACAGTTTGTTCAAAATAATGATACCAACAAGGTATTTATCATGTATACATGTGTATATATCATATATGTACATATTCTTATGTATGCTAATATATAAGTGAAATGAATGATAACAATTTTACAACAGACAGAATTAAGAAACTAGAAATATCCTGTAATTATAAATATTCCCACTACCAATGAAGTAGCATAATGTTATTAGGAAGTGGATATGGATTATCTTTAAATGTGTATTGCAAATTCTAGGGCAACCACTAAAAAAAATGGACAAATATGCTAAAAAACAGGGAAAACAGAATCACATAAAATGCTGACTTAAAACCACAAAAGGCAGAAAAACAGTGGAAGACAAAAATATGAACAAAGTACAAAGACAACAAATTAAAAAGGTAAAAAATACAGTTGATATTAACCTAATTACACCAATAATCACTTTGTAGTCAATGTTCTAAATGGACCAATTAAAAACAGAAATTCTCAGAGTGGCTTAACAATCAAGACTCAAATATGTGTCTACAAGAAATCCACTTTAAATATAAAGACAACAATAGATTAAAATTAATGGATGGAGGAAAATATACCACATAAACAACAAAGAAAGCAGTAGTAGCTATATTGATTTTAGACAGGATACTTAAAAACAAGAACAGATCAGGGTTAAAAACAGTATTACATAATGATTAAGGGGTCAATTTTACAAAAAGACATAATTTTTAATGCATATGCATGCAACAAGTGAGTATCAAAACACATGAAATAAGAACTAATAGAACTGCAAGAAGAAATAGATGAATCTATTAGCATAACCAAAGACTTCGACATCTATCAGTAATAGATAGTTTGAGTGGATGGAAAATCAGTAAGGAAACAAAAGAAACAGTTGCAGTCAACAATATTATCAATCACTGTTTACTGGACTCTTATACACAACTTCAAAGAAAAGCAGAATACACATTTTTCTCATTTACATGGAACATTTACCAAAATAGGCCACATTATGGACCATAAAACATACCTTATTAAATATAAAAGCATAGAAAGCATACAATATCTGCTCTCAGACCACAATGGAATTAAACGGTGATCAAACAAGAAAAAAAAAAGGTATCCATATTGGAAAGGTGGAAGCTAAACTGTTACTATTTGCAGATGACACAATAATGTACATAGAAAACCCTACAGACTCCATGAAGAAACTGCTCAACCTAATAAGTGAATTTTGCAACACAGTAGGATACAAAGTCAATATTCAGAAATCAAAGGCATTTTTGTACACCAAAAATGAACTATCAATAACAGAAATGAGGGGATAAATCCCATTTGCTATAGCAACAA
>PVKU01003719.1:0-25494 GCA_004027475.1 Anoura caudifer
GGCAGAAGTTTAGTTCATTTTCCTCAAGAGCGTATCTCTGGCACTAGACCAGGGCCTGACACCCCTCAGGTAAGTAAGCATCTGCTGAATGAATGAGAAAGCAGGCCCTAAATACAAGAACAGTGTTCTGTGACAGAGACAGGCAAACGCATTCGACATAGTTGTGCTGAATGGAGCTTAATAATGTATTTTGAATGTTACCTACTTTCTTATTAAACACCCTACTCTAAACGAATCAAATGCGGGGCACCTCAATCAACTGGGGTGAAAGCGAGCTCTGTAGTATTGCGGTCTCCGTATGGAGTTATTCCAGACAAAGCCACTCTGTTGACAAGGGCCTGTTTCCAGGCTCGAAGTCCCATTCTTACCTTTTGCTTCAGCCGTAACTTGCTCCTTTGTATCCTGCTCACACTCTAGGGCCATGCTGACGATGGGTACTTACTACCTCAGCTCCTCCTCCCACCTCCTCTCCCTAAGTTCTGCATTCCACTCTGGTCCACCACGCTCCAAAGAGACATTCATTTCTTAGCCTCAAATGCAGTGAAACTGAGTTTTCACAAAGGAAATACAGACCTTAAAACACTATCATTTCTAAGAACATACTCAAGTTTAGTCAATGTTTGGGAAAGTTAAGTACTTTAAGAGAATTATCCACTTGAAATATATATAATTTTATTAACCAATGTTACCCCGATAAATTCAATAAACATTTTTTAAAAGGAAGGAAAAAGGGAAAGAAACTGTGGATGATGATGATGATGATGATGAGCACTCTACTGCGTGACCTAGAGACGGTGTAGTTTCCAAACATTTAAGAAAAACAAGGGAGGTTTGTGAGTGGTAAAATCCATCAACAAACCAATAACGCCACCATACTCAAAGCTATCGCGGCAGAAATGACATTCCCTCTTGGGAATAATCTATCTGCTTGGTTTCTTCACTTCCTGGCCAATTTTTAACTAGAAAAAGCAGTTTCGGCTTTAACTTGTCGATTTTTAAATACATCTATGGGAAAGCTGCAGACAGGTGGTCGAAGGAACCAAAGGCAAGCAACAGGCATACCCTCTCCTCCAGTCTGGCCAGCTGCTCTTTGTAGAATGCGTCCTGTCTCTTTATCACGCGGTCCTTCTCCTCCAGCAGCTTAGCCTGGAAAAGGAAATGAAGAATATACTGTACCATGAAAAAGCAACAGCAAAGCAGATGTCAAGTATGCATTGCATTAGAAATAAACATAAAAAGCTGAAGACTTCTGCAAACTATTAGGTCTCTGCCATAGGAAAACATTAATAAGACGATGGTTGCTGGATTTAAATGTGAAGAATGCATCTACATTGTTTTTTTTTCTTTTCTGTAACAGCTGGGCCCTATTTTGTCCAAATGTATCACAATACAGCAGAGACAGTTTTATTTAACTTCTCTTGTAGAAAATAATTTCCAGGATTAATATTTTGCACAATAAAACTTTGATTTTAATCTGGGCATAAGACATATGGCTATTAAGCTTTCTTGAACAACAAAAAAATACCTAAGTAACATTTTGTACATAAACTTTATACTTGAGAACCCTTAAATTACCCAGGGAAACCTGGCTGTAAATACATGCATTGGTCTATTTACTTTTTTATGAAACAGCCGTCTTTAGAGAGAGGGTTAAAAAATTATTATAAATGTTTATGTAAATAATTAAAATTATTATTAATAATAAAAGTAATTTAAACATGTTTCCCACTTCTAATTTACAAGACCTTATTTACAAAATAAAAATGCAATAAAATATTGATTCTTTAAAAACATAATGATAAAGATGGTTACTTACATATTTTTTGATTAGTAAAATAAAGTATTTTTCAAATCACTGTTTGCATCTCAGTCATTGTTTAAGTGACCCCCGTCTCTGAGGGAACAAGCCCCCCATATCATCCCAAGTTAGAAAAGGTTTTAGCGTATTTTTTGTTCAGCAGATACTGAATCCACACCTGACCAGGAATTTTTAAGAAATTAAGGAGGATGTACTTTGGCATTCCCATCTTTAGGCAGAGCCCTTTTTTTCTTTTTTGCAAGGTGATCAAGTGTCACCCAGCTCAGCCTCTAAGGGTGCCTTCCACCAGGTCATTGTTTTGCTACTTACTTTGGCATCGATGTCCTGCAGCATGTTAAAAAAAAACAAGCAAACAGTTATTAACCAATATAAGTAACTTTTTTTCCCTAATGTCAGAAAGAAATCTGATGCATAATATCTACTTAAAATGCAAACCAAAGAAGGTATTTGGGGGGTGGGGGCGGTGCAGGGACAGGCTTGCTGAACTCAGAACACATTTACATGTGACCAGGCTGTTGGTTCAAATTGAAGATTTTGGTGAGAAGGTCATATACTTTAAAAGTATATGAATAAATACAAACAAATACAATCTTAAGATCTGATAAAAAACACATTCATATGTAAGTACATAATCTATGGCTCCTTTGTACAACACAGTGAAAACCTGCCAGTCTGTCATAAATATTTTTTAAAAAGTAAATGGAGAAAGAGTGTTTAACCAAGCTAAGTGTGGAGAAGAACATCAGCATGACTGTGTGTGTGATCTAAAAAGACCTCCATAAATTCAACACAGATGCCCAAAATAAACAAATGAAAAAGAATGAACTTATGAGACCCTCCATAAAAGTTTAAAAAAAAAATTAAACCAAGTGAAAAAAAGAAGAACAAGTAGCTGTGAAAATTCATGTAACTTATACAGCACTTAAAAAATAAGCCCACCCCACAAATAACACAAAAAAAAAAATCACACAGAAAAATACAAAAAAAATAAACACAGGAAAACTCATCCATAGAAGAAATCAAAACATGAATATCAAAATAATAAAATACCATTACAAAAATATAAAGTAATAGCGACGCAGACACAGGAAAGCAGGTGCTTCTATACACAGTTGGTCAGAATGTAAATGGGTACAACTACACCAATTTGACAAAATGTTAGAAGGCTTAAAAATGTGCACATTCACTGAGATCTGAACACTATTTTTAGAACTTAAGTAATTATAGCAATATGCAAAGATGTTCATTATAGGGCTGTTTAGAAATGCAAAGAAACAAAAATAAAACCTAATCTAAGTGTGTTAAATAAAAATATACTCTTAATATACTAAGTAAAAAAGAAAAAGACTATAAACAGAAAAGACAGCATGATCTCTTTTTTCTGTAGGAAAGGACGGGGGAAGACCAAAAGGATAGTCAACAAAAGTTATAACAGGGTGGGTTTCCAGTTAATTTTGCTTCTATTTTCCAAATTAAAAATAACAGCAGAGCAACGAATCTGAATTAAATTCTGCTTTAAGCTTGAACATTCCTCCGTGGTAACTGCTGTATTCGGCTGCCTCAGAAGGCCACTGATGGGCAAGAGGCTGGTGTGAGTAAGACCTGGCTGGCCCTACAGCAGGGTGTCGATGATACAGACTTTAGTCTACACACAATGATCAACCACTGCTAGCCATTAAAAATTATGTTTCAATAGAATAATTTTTTAATTCAAACTATTATGTTGGGAAAAAACAGGTCATAAAATAGCATGTATACCAAGTTCCTAATTTTTGGTAAGAAATGGGGGTTGGGGGCAAAAAGGAAGGAGAGGGAAAGCTGAGTGCTTTGCTATGTGGACACGGGAAAACGTAAGGAACGCTAAGAAGTTAACAGTGGGTACAATATGCTCAGTGGGATGCGGTTCTTATTCGGGCTTCTAGTTTCCAAACTTTTATGAAGAGCAGTTATGACTTCTGTAATCAGAAAAGCATTAAAAACATAAATACCACATACATTTATCCCTGACTCTGAGATGAAAACATATATGAGGCTGAGAGTGTCAACTATTAACCATATTAATCACCAAAAAACAATTTAACAACTCAAACAGTTACTTACAGCATGGAGATTATTCTACCTACTAAGTCCTTAACATATTAGCACTTGATTCTGTCTCCCATTCAATACATGACATTACCTGCCGTGGTTCTTAAAACACTTGCACTAAATGCTTATTTGTTCGTGTACAGTTAGGTATATGATGAGTTTTTTGTCGTTTTTTTTTTTAACAACTACAAGAATATTGCTTGAGACTACTGAGAGCTACTCTAACCAACAAGTTTAATTCTGAGGGGCTGGTTACAAATACATCCTCGTTTACATTTGCAGATGTAATCCTTGAAAATTTTAATGCAATGTGCCAGAAGATGGACATTATGGCACGACTTCCAAAGATCTGAAAGCACCAACTACAGTCCGACTTCACAAATCTTTCCTCGGATGGCCAGCGGAATCGATAGTCTGTGATCACCGGGGAGAACAGCAGCAGGAAACACGGCCCCGCCACTTGCGTGGCGCACCGCTCTGAACCAGTTAATGGGAGGCTGGGAGGGGAAGTCACACCGGACGAATCCTAACGCTTAAATAAGCCTGGGAGACACTGACTGCACTAACAGCCGCCGAGGATGGAGAGTCACACTCGGCTCAAGGAAAAGCAGTAAACCAAGGGCAAGGAAACAAAACTTCTACATGTGACTCTAACAGACATAAGTGAGCAAGTAAAAACAAAGTGAATCCCACATATTTGTTGTTACAGTACAACCACTTCTTAGGAAAAAATGAGTATAAAAAGTTTCCCCCCACTTCCTGTTTGCTACTCTTCCCACTACAAGAAATGTGCCGTTTTCAGACCCTGTTAGATTTGAGATTAAATGGCTGGGCTTGAAAACACAGCAGAAAGAGCTTACATGATCACAATGGAAAACTGGAGCGTTCCACATGCCAAGAGCAACACAGAAAAGAAGAAAATCAAGCTTCCTTTCAGAAACCCAACCTAAACACGGTGGTAGCTAGATACAAAACCAAGTCTATGCATATTTCCTTCCTTAAAGACTTGCCTCTTTTCAGAAAAAAAAATTGAAAAGGTTTATGTGCTTAACCTCCTCTCTTCACTGTTTTTTTAAAAGACTTTATTTATTTTTAGAGAGAGAAGGGAGGGAGAAAGAGAGGGAGAGACAAATTGACGGGAGAGAGGAACACTGACTGACTGCCTCACACACGTGCCCTGAACACGGACGGTGGGACTGAACCCGCAGCCCAGGCCTGTGCCCTGACTGGGAATCAAACCGGAGACCCTTTGCTTTGCGGAACATCCAACCAACTGAGCCACGCTGGTAAGGGCCCCTCTCTTCATTGCTGGTTTGACTTTTTTATTTCAAAAACCATTTACTTTTGCCTATGCTTTCTTTTTTCAAAAGAATAAAAAGATATACCTCCAGTTGGCAGAGGATATAATTTGAAAATGTCTTTGAAAGTGTTTACAACAAAGGATGAAAGGTCAACGGAAGAAAAAACTGGGGTTGTGGGTAGGGCACATTGTGCTGGGAGGGCCTTTACCTTCCCTCATACGCTCCCAGGAAAATCTTCATAGCAAAAACTTTTCAACATAGCAGCTCAGTTCTCTTAGGCCTGGGCACTCCTAGGGACTGAGGTATCCACTGCTCAGGGTTCGAGGCATTTGGAACCCGGTGACGTCACAATCTCTGAGCTCAGAGGCAGTACTTACTGGTGGCCTCACGCACCAAGTACAAGGTGTATTAAAGAAACATTCGGAGCTAAGGAAAAGCTTGTACATTTTAAATGACAAAGTTCCTTGAAATGTCAGTGTTCAATTTTAATAGCTCAAAGTAGAAAATGAAGCAGAAATCTGCTCAATTTTTCCATGGGTTGATATTATGAAGCCAGAGATTACTAGGATTGAGAAAAGGCAAGAACTGTAAATCAACAGAAACAGGAAATCCTTGTAATGCATTTCCTGTCATTCTAAATCTTATAAAGAATCTGAAACACACATATAATGGACTGCGAAAAATTTAATCTTTCACAATAATATGGGTAATCTGTGGTAGACAAAAATAAAACTCTACATCTATCTGTCTGCCCATCTATCTATCTACCTATCTTACAACTCACATAAGCAAACAAGAGCAAGGAAAAGAGCTTTATTCCTTGTTAATTACATATAAGGGACAATATATAGGACCCTAACATAATTATATGCTAACATAAAACAGAGAACTGAAATATCCAAAGAGGCTGAACCGTAAACTTGTAAGGTGATATTACATTTAGAAGCTGTAGAACATGATCACTGTGAATATCAATTAGCCATAACAAAATAATTAAAGTAGCCATGTATTCAATTAGCTAAATACTAGGCTTTTGTTATAAACGAGAAATTACTTAGGGTTCACTGAGCCTTTCTCAAGTGGCATTAATAATAAGCAAAGAATTATACTCGCAGCAATGTTTTCCAAACCACACCAGCAGGTGACCTTCAAAAGGGTAACTCATCTGGGTGAATTGAAATGATGTCTAATCTGTTGTCAAATTTAGCGTACTTTTCACAATAACTACCTAGAGGCAGAAGCATAAGCTATGAGCAAATCCCAGCTTGAAATGTTAAACCATTCTATGTCCACTAACACAGTAATGCCCGATATAAGTTGAATACAGACCAAGAAATGAAGGACTAAGACTATTCTTCATCCAAAATCTGGAACTCAATACCCAAGCCCCCAGGATGTGACCAAACCCATTTGTCTTTGTTTGCTTTGTTTTCCCCAAAGAGCTTCAAGAACCATGGTCTGCCTGTCAGCTCTGCCACGCTGGTAACACACGGGACCGCCTCCTGGGGACCCCCCCCCCCGCCCCTTCTGACACACATCTAGAAAACTATGCGGCCTCTGTGACACCCTTAGTGCCACACTCGTCTGAGACCTGTGACAACCACAAATGTTTCCAGGCATCGCCAACTGTCCTCGGGGAAGCGGAAGTGCCCCCAGCTGAGAACCACTGGTTTGAGAGGCTTGTTGGTTGTCTCGGGACAACTATACACAGCCTCACCTGCCTCAGGTGAATGTTCCCTGCAAAGAGAGCACTTGAAAGAACAGCACTGCGCTGCATTTTTACAGAATGGGCTGTACAAATCATTTAGGACCTGCTTGCTAATAAATTTTTGGTCAGTAATTGTCTCTATCGCAGACATTGTATTCCAGAATGGGGCTGGAGACTAGCCTGCATCGTAACTCAGTACTGAGGTCACACTGTGAAGGTGAAATGCAGAAAAACAACAAGAGTTGCTCCTGTACACGCAAAGTGGTGCATCGTATCCCAATGAGAGAGGAAACGGAATTTTAATGATTTTTGACCTGAGTAGGGGAACCATATAACAGATACATCAGTTCTCTTTTCTATAGCTCCCTGTCAAAACAGACGGCATGATACATAACATATAAGACTTCAAATCGATGCAGCTGATGTTCAGTTCAGACAGAGCTACTGTTCAGTTGACATGAAGTGGTACTGGTTGCTAACATTTCTTCTGTTTGGGCAGTGACAATGATGGACCTGTTGTTAAATATTTTATATATCATTCCTGAAAACAGGCATACTGTGACTCCATTATAATGTACAAGTTTCACATTACAAAGCAACATGATATTTCAACATGAAATACCACCGTGAAAGGCGCTGAAACATATTACCTCCTCAGCTCAGTTCTCTCCCAACATCCATTAAAAAAAAAAAAAAAAACACAAAAAACACCCATCATGATACACAGCACATAAACATTAAATAAATGCTGAATCAAGAGTGGAATGAGCCGTGAGGGTTTCAGAGTTCTCAGGTGAGCAGCTCTACCTGCTTCAGCTACTGCACATTTACGAAAGACACATGTAATTGTAAGCATGCATTGAGTCCTGTAGAGAAGACCGTGTTGAATCAAATTCACCAATTAAAAAGAAAGCCAAGTTCTAGAAGACGGAGAGCTATAAAATAAATAAGGACTCTATGTCGCAGATCATTAGTAAGCTTAGAAACTTTAAGAATTATAATTGCAAGACAAAAAAGTAATAAAAAGGGCCATATGTGGCATCTGAGTATATGGACTTGGGGCAGGAAGGGGCTTTTATTTTCAAATTCAGCCACAGATGGCCTGGAGTTACTACCACTGAACATTCCCATTACACGGAAAGCTGACTGGTCTGGACGCCAGACCGCAGTCGACATGGTACCGAGTAGAAAGGAGCACTGTGCCTTTATGTGACTGAAATGTCTCTGGCTTCTTATTCCGTGTTGTGGAGAGCACTACTTCCATTTCCAGGCACTTACATATATAATCTGCGTTATGGTGGAGATTAAAAATCACAGAGGCACTTCAGCGTAGAGACACTGGCTGAACCGTCCGATCTGCGAGCCGGCGTCTGTATCGCTGATCTGACAAATAAACTGAACAGCAGCACGGGACAATTACTGCATCGATACTGAACTCCTTCTCTTTCTATTAGTTTGTACTTATTCAATTTAAATTTAGATTTAATATGCACACTACTGGGACCAATTGGCCGGGGTTAGTTTTTTGTCTTGCAATCTATTTCACGTTCAGAGCTGGGGGAAAAAACCCCAAGATCACCCAGTTCATTTTATAGGCAGTAAGCTGAGCTCCCAGTTCCTTGCGGAGTGTGGGAATTTTTAACTGTCGCGGACAGAGTTCATTCTGGGATCCCCGATCCTTGACAGCAGTGGACTTCCCATTACTCCCTGACCTCATTTCTTTTCACGTCGGCGTGACTTTAAGGGAAGACAATGTAAAAATGACTAAGCAAACACTTGTAGTCATTTTCAACACTACTCAACATAAAGTGATTTTTAAAGATCTCCTGTAACAGTTAATGCAGAATTTTCTAAGTGTCTCCAGAACCAACTACGTACCATGTCAGTTCAGGTCCCCAGGGACGCAGAGGCTGAGACAGAATCAGATGTACGAGAGACTTACTAGGGGGAAGGATATGGGCTAGAAGAGGCGGGAAGCACAGCGCCTCGGACTGTGCTGTAGGTCGGACTCCTGTGATGGGAGGTAAGGCAGGAAGGAGGCGACAATGGGAAAGATCTGGGAAAACCGTGGCCAGGCCGATGGGGAGCCCCAGAGCAAAGACCGCAGACCACCGGCTGGAGGAGACTCGACTCTGACAGATCCCACCGTGGCAGTGGCTCAAGGCTGTCAGCTAAGGGCAGGCTCCACAGCAAGCTCTCCCTCACAGACAGGGCTGCAGGCACAGTGCTGCGGCAGCCACAGAACCTGATTGGCTAACTAACATGAAACAAATGAGGACAACGGTGAACTTTAAGGAGGTCTTAAACTTCAGCTTCCAGTTTGAACAGAAGTAAACCTGCAAACCAAGAATCAGGTTGTATTTGTTTGTATACGTCAATTCTGTAGGATGCGCTGAGTAAATCCTACTGTCCCTATGGAACACAATTTGATTCAGAAATCCCGTGTAGCAGAAAAAGCAACAGAAAAGCTATCAGACATTAAAGATGGAATTCCACTGTGGCTGCTCACTCATGAAATTGGGCAAGTTACTTCACCTTTTGGGGTCTGCTTTCTTTATAAATTTAAGGTGATGAGCTAAATAATATGTAAGACTTGACTAACATTCAAATTTTACGCAGTACATTTACCATCCCGCTTCTTCAATTAGTCATTTAGAATCGACTCTATAGCTAGACTGGAGGAAATTCAACAAATGTATCTGTTCTGCTGCCAAGCTGCTAGGATGCTACCAGCACATGTTAAACAGCATTTGGAAATACCCCCGAGAGTGTGGCACCTGGCTGCCAGGGCAGACCTTCATGGCAGCAGCAAGGCCCCCTCTCCGCCTGGCCCAGCACCAGCGATGCGCTTACAGGGACTGAAGGAGCACAGGGCTTCGCTCACTCGCTCGCTCTCTGTCGCTTAGCAATATTTACTGGGCCGGTTCCTGAACCTACCACCACCTGGCCACTTCCCCAAACAAGCTCAACTCATTCCTGCTTAGTACATCATACTGGCTCTCACCTTCTGCCCCAAAATGACTCAGTTGGAAAATAATTGGGTTTGCTCATCTCATTCATGGTGCATTAGGGAGAAGAGTTCATGGCACTGCGTCACATGCACACACAGCTAATGCCAATCCAACTGCTCGCGCTGGCGTGGGGCGAGGGGAAAACTACACATGCACAGGGTCTCACTCACTCTACGAGGAAGCTGAGTGTGGCTCCGTCAGCCTCAGGCCCCACACCCCCTCAGAGACTGGGCCTCTCTTCCCAGTGAGTGGAGTTCTACTGGTGTAAGATACATAGTTTTCATCCACAAACCCTTAAATGAAAGCCAACAATTCATCTAGTGTGCCAATAAAGAACCAGATATTAACTAACCAGATAATGTGGGGAAAACTCCCAGTAATGAATTCTTTAAGATTAAACTGAAAAAGAGAGAAATCTTTGTCTCAAATATTCATTTTATTTTTTTCACCTTTACTGAGGTATAATTGACAAATGAAATCTACATGGTGATTTCAAAACTAATTCCTTAATAAAAAATAAAAAAAAAACTAAATCCTTAAGCTGTGGCTCCACTGTATTCCAAGAAAAACTAAATTCAGAAAAGCATTAAAATGACAAAAATTAGTATTTTCTTAAATTCTCAGCAATGGCCACTTGGAAGGAAGGCATGGAGTACCCGGCCTTTTATCCCAAACCTGATAATGAATGGATTTCAAAAAAATCTTTAGCCTCCGTTAAAGCCTCTAGCTTACCTGACCAAGAAAATGAATTTAAGGGATGAGACTGGGGGATTAGCCAGTGATAAACAGAAGCCTGGACAGAGCACGATGGGAGAGAAGGGTCAGAAAGCAGGGGGAGAATGCACCCAGACCATGGGTCATCCTGATGGAAAGCAACAGAGCCCACCAGATGGGACGTGAATAAGCCACTTCAGGTGCTGGGTCCGGGGGTTGAGACAAGATGAGAGGACATCGTCATCCACCCACTGAAAGGTCCAGGCTGGCTTGGGCTTAGCTTTGCTCACGTCACTCCTGTGCACAGGTGTCTTCCATAGGACCGTCCTGAAGCAAGCAACCCTGGAACCTCAAATTCTAGAGTCCCTTGGCACCAGAAGTTTGCTGCCAAGAAACTTAAGAATGAATGCAGTCACAATGGCAACTTACACTTTTTTAAAATCCTTGACCATTTTTAAAGATCTAAAATTACATAATCACATTAGAAAGCCTCACTACACAGCAATGTGAAGTAATAGTTTTGTATCCACCTCTTTTGTTTTTATTAATTTTTATAGTTAAAAAAAAAAAAAAAAACAGTTGCAGATAAAAGACTTGCCTAAAATCCGCACCTCAAAAGCCATCCTGTGAGTACAGAATTCCCAACTCTTCCCACCATAGTTCACCAGGAGACCCTTTTCTATGTTTGGAGATCATGGTTTTGCTTTGGTTTTGCCTGCTGGGTAGGCAGAAAATTATTAATTATTTGACATGATATCCTGTGTGCTTTATAGTTATGACTATCAGTTTAATTATATATTATCTTTCTGGCTTAAAAATACTCCTCCTGTGAGTATGATTTCCATTCATCCATCATTTGATCAGATGCTAGAAAGCTCCCAGCAACTGTTCAGGCTGAGGAACTAAGTGATCAGATTCCAGCCCAGAGGAAAGTGACCCCCTACCCTAAGCTTCTTAAACCAAGTGCAAGTTCATTGAATGTAAAATGATGTTCTTAATGACAAACCTTTAATGACACTGGGTGCCATCTTTATCAGCTATCAAAACTACTCAGAGAAAAGAAGAAAGAACCACGCACATTTAAAAGAGGTATGGTCCTGAGGTGTTAAAGATCTAATCGTGAACTAGCTCTACTCTCATAAAATCAGAAAACTAGTCTGCCATGAGTTAATGGAATCCAGGTCACCCGGACGCACATGTAATGCTGGCATACTAAACAACATCTCAGGTATCCCTAAAAACCTTCCTGTAAATAAGGAAGAAATCCAAAAATAAAAATTCTTATTATAAAACACAACATCGCCACCCTGACCCACCCACACACAAGCACACGCATGCACTCGCATGGGTGATGGGCGACCATCTGCAGAACTTGACAGGTGCACCCCCTCCCAGAGGCGTTGATCACCTGAGATGAGCACGGCGCAGGTGGACCAAGACATTACAGACCACGAACCAAAAGAGCTGCATGAAGAAAATACAGTCACTGAAAGTTATAGACATGTATATTAAGCATAAATACCAGGATGTTGTAACTGAACTATAGAAAGAGAAATATTTTGCTGAAAGTTCTGGCTTGGGACTTTAAAAATTTACAGTATTAGCCAGATAATTTTTTTAAATGTTGAATTTTTTGTGATCCTTGCCATTTGTCACCTCGCACAGAATATTTCAGGCTACAGTAAAGAATTTTTGCTTTTTCCTAACTGAACTAAAAAGACAGCCTGTTTGCTTTGAAAATGGCTACCACCTGCTATGATTCTGACACTGAAAACAAGCAGAGTAATGACATTTAGCGAGTTAACACCACTTTACTGAAAGAAGAGCGAAGGTGATATTTTGTAATCTTCTCAAAAAAATTTTTTTTAAAGTTCTAAGAAACAGATTTATATTTTAGTGATAATAAACTGCAAATGACATAGGAGAGTATTAAAACCAGACACTGGGCCCCTGCAGTGTGACAAGCCTGGTTTAGTGCAGAAGGAAATCCCTCCCAAGTCCCCCATCTTTGTCCTTTATTCTTTCTGTCTGATGTCAGATGAGTACAAGCAGTAATGATGGCATGATCAAGGAAAAGCTGACAACTGGCTGGATAGTTGTAAAAAGACTGCTTAGCTGATCTTTGCAACAAGCTATCTTTTGTCCTACTGGAGCTTTCTGTCACCTGAGCTAGGCTGCATCCTCAAGAGATGAAGTGCAACATAAAACTATTAATTGATATATTCTCCGAATACTGGGTTGGCCAAAATGTTTGTTTAGTTTTTTCTGTTCAATGGCTCTAGTAGTGCTTAGTTGTCTTTAACTTCTTTTGAAACAATTTCATTAGATTGTATTGTGACAGTTATCATATCAGCATGCATTTTTTAAAAAACTTATCAAAGTTGGTGAGTTTTTGTGCAGCCATTTTAATATTGAAGATGGAAGAAGATACGAAATTCTTTCAGTGTATTACACTTAATTGTTTCAAGAGAGGTAATAACACAAATGAAACTCAAAAAAAGATTTGTGCAGTGTACAGAGAAGGTGATGTGACTGATCGAACATGTCAAAAGTGGTTTGCAAAGTTTCCAGGTACTACTAACATTTTGGGCAAATAATTCTTCGCTGTGGGGCTGTCTTACGCATTGGAAGATGTTTAGCAGCACCCCTGGCCTCTACCCTCTACCCAATATTGGGAGAAAGCTGACATACTCAAAATATCCAAATCAATAAAGCTATTGGTGAAAATAAAATGTGTGTGTTTTTATTTTATGGAAAAAACTAAACAGACGTCTTGGCCAAGCCAATAGTTCCTGAAACACTTTGGAGAACTTTTCCAATCTGGTTGGTAGTATGCGCTGGCCACCAACTCCCTCAGCTCTGACGAAGTGCCCAGCCGTGAACTACACAAACTACAAGTCATGGCAGTGCAGAAATGACTCTGGGACACCCTGAGTATATTTCCTTCCCAGAGAAAATATGCTAAAATCACTCACCCACCTGAAGGAACAAAATAAACTTAATATATCTATTTATTCAATAAGCACTCAATGAAACCTATTTTATGAAGACCCTCCGACACTATGCTAATACATGGTAGAGTGCAATCAATAACTAAGCCAATTGCATCTCACTCACTGACAATAAGCCACAATCCTAAAGCTCCAATTGCATAGTTACGTAAGGTTAGCAACGATCCATTCCTGCTTACCAATGGTATGTTTTAAAGGAACTTACAAATTGGGTGGAGGGCAGTACACAGGATGTACAAACAAACAACCATAATAAAAAATAACATACAGGGTCTGGCAGAAGTAACACCTGCTTGAGTGTAGTTGGTAAGGTAATAACATGGGTGTAATAATTTACAGTTGTAATGCGAACATTTTACCTAAAATGTCATATGGTGTGGTTGAGTGTGATACCATTATGTTACAGAATTACATGCTTATGATTTTGTGGTAAAAGATTTTGTAATGAGAAGGGGCGTTATTTGTGCCGGACCCTGTATCATGAGGACAGTGAACACTACAAGGAAAATGAAGAATCTGACCAGCTGGACTGGAACTGGAAAGCGGGATGAGTAGCATCTAGATGAGCAGAGATCCTGTCAAAGGCCACTGTGAGAAAAGGGACAATGAACAGGGACAGAGCAGAGAATCAGTGGCGGAGGGAGGGACGGGAAGAGGACTGGAGAGGCATGGGAATGCGACTGCGGGAAGACTCGGATGTCGGAGGCCCAGACTGTCTCCTGCAGGCCATGGGTTGGGGACAGGGGGCTCTAAAGGCTTTTGAGTGCGATGAAAACGGTCCTTCAGGAGGATTAGCCCGGTGTCTAGGATGGGTTAGGAAGAGGGAGAACACCAGCAGGGCGACCATTTAGGGGCTGTTGGAAGGGTCCAGGTGTGGGGCGATCCAGGACTGCATGTGCTGAATGGCGGTTACGTTCCCAGGAGCACCTTCTAAATTCCAGTGAGGGGACAGGGAACTAACTACAAAACTGAAAACACACCATAGTCCCAAACACAGGGGAAATGTGCCAGAATTGGCACAATGCTTACCACTGAACATGGCATGGAAAGTCTCCAACAGAAATAACCACTGAAACCCTGGAATTTGGGGATAGGTCACTGATATCCATGTAAGATGGCAAACACTCTAGTCTAAAATAAAATTACTTAGAGAGGAAAATACATTTAGTGGAAGAAGAGGAAATCTGGGATATATCATGAGATATCAGGGATTATTTCTGTAATTGAGGCAAAACTGACATATGTCAGTGTATCAGTCTCAGCATAGCACACGATGATTCAGTATCTGTTCACACTGCGAAATGACCACCACAATAGATCTAGTTAACTTCTGTCACCACAGCTACAATCTTCTTCTAGTGATGAGAACTTTTAAGTTCTACTCTCTCAGCAATTGTCAAATACACAATGCATACAGTATCATGTTAACTGCAGTTACCACAGGAGGTGTACTCTTTCGCCGCCAATGTCAGGCTCCGGCTGAGAATCTGCTGTGCAGGGGACTGCGAGGCCACAAGGAAAATACAACCAGGAGTTTTCCGATGTGCAGCAGACTCAAGTGCCCACATTCATACACGCTATCATCTAACAATAAATTTTAACCTCTTTAACCTAATTAAAAAAAAAAAAAAACTACTACATAAAATCTCCAACCTTAGAAAAACCACAGTGGCTCTTGATATAAATTTTAAAATAATTTTAATATTTGCTCAGCTATTTCACCGAGATGCCAATGAGAGTATGCTACATTTAAAAACTTAAGTCAAGGTAACTTTATTCTCTTAACTTGAGATGTAACCTCTCTTCTGATTTGAAAAGCACCCTTTAACACCTGAGGACTTTGATTTGTACCATATGGTCAAAAGTTAAAAATCCAGACTCTCCTCCGCTGACGAGATCAGTCCCTTCCATGGACGGCCAGGCTGCCCCGGGATATAGATTAGAAGCCTGCGCCATCTCCGAGCGCTGGGCCCAGGGCGCCTCACACCCAGGCCGAACATCGTAGAAGGTTAATGACAGAGTCTGCAGCAGGACACCCCAGCGGGCTAAGGCCAAGTGGGCAGCAGCACAGGGAAGGGGAGAAAGTTAATTGAGGACAATGTGATATCGCTGTGACCGGACTGGAAGCAACCACAGAGTGAGACTGCACTGGTGGGCGGCAATCTAGGCCACAGGGTGTTTTTGAACTATGTATCCCTGGGACTATTTGGTTGGAAGGCAGGACTCTGAGCAGCAAAATGCTCACTTCTGATGGACTCAGGACACAGCATTGCCCACAGTTACATATGCCAGTTCATTTGAGCAATGATCTCTGCCGACGTCTCCAGTATCCAGAAACAACGTTACCGGCCCTGCCGTACAACTGTGTTCACCAGGGTGCTCCCGAAATTAGCGCTATTCCGTGATTAATCAATAGGAAGTATATTTTCCCACAAACAGGAAAAACAGTTATTAAAAAGTATGATCTGGCTTATTGGTTGTGATAGCTGTGTGCTAAAATTCAACAAAATATAAAACCATTTTCCTTTTCCAGACACCAGCTTTCAAATGTTCTCGAAACCACCAAGCCTGATAAAAGGGTGCACTATGCCGACCTCAGTCACACTACTTGACCGGCATATGTGTGTGCACTGGGGTGAGGGGAACAGAGCCCTAAAATGATATAGAGCAAACTATCTGGAAACATCAGTTTAGAATATGAGGAGGAAAGCGGCACTGACAAAGTTAAAACAGAGAAGAGAAAGATAAATCCAGTGAGACACGCAAAAGTCCTAGGGATCTGACAGGCTTTGGGGGCATCCAGCGGCTGCAGAGAGACAGGAACAAAAGCTGAGATAAGGAGGAATGGGCTTCAGGTGAGAACACAGGTGACCTGATCCAGCTTCTCAAGCAGGGGACAGGAAAAGGACAACCGTGACACACATGGAGCGGGCCACGCCAGGGGCCAGACACCCGGGCCGGGAAAACGAGGAAAGCGCGGAAGTGCACGCTGAGGGCGGCTCCCCTGCCCTCTGCCCTCCGGTGTGTCCTTTCCAACCCCACCGCATTCTTTTCCTCCCTCATCCGTCTTTCAAGTTATCAGGATGTTCGTTCATCCTTCCCTGGTCTCTCTTCTTCTCTTTGCTCATTTCTCTTTGCTCTCCCTTGCGTCTGTTCCTGCCCTTAGTGAGCTAAACCATATGTGATGGATCAGTTTTGTTTTGAAGTACAAAGGAGGTCAAGTTGAGAATTTTTGACTTTAAAAACACCTAAGCATGAGTCCCACCTCCAACGCCTTGCCTGTGGTCTGATTTCTCTTTTTTCCTTCCTCCAGACAATTAGCAGCACTATGGAGAAAAAAAATTCCTTCTTCCGATTTAACAAATATATATTCTTCATCTCTTAATCTTTGCTCACGTCGCTGCCTCACCAGTCTTTTAACGGCTCCTCTGCTTTTTAACTGTGGAGTCACGGGGGACAAAGGCCGCTAAGGACACGTATAAAAATCATAACCAAGTGACGTAAAATTGTGAAACTTTGCGGTGAGATATACGAAAGTAATTTTTCCCAGGAAGCCTGTGGTGAGGGAAAGTCAGAGCCCGCGTTCTGGAGTCTCACACCACGGAACCAACACGTGTGCATGACAGTCCGTGAAGCCGAGCCGCCTCCTGAAAACAGACCGCTGAGTGCCTCTCGTCTACGGGGTACTCTTCTAACCACTTCTCTACAGTCTAGTTAAGCAGAAGGTGCTTCTCACCCCCGAGTCCCACACACGTCTGACTTTTAACTCCACTGTCTCTGCATCCCAGCGGGTTTGCTGCTGTCTGGGCCCACGGCTAGCGTGCTCTTTCGGAGAACTGGGACTAACAACTAAACCACTCCGGAAAGGGCGTCAAACCGCTGTAAATGAAACTGCCGAGAAGCCTCTTTCTACTGAAAACGTTGTTTCATGTCACCAATTTTTATTTTCCTAGAATGAAAAGAACAATAAAATCAAGGTATATAATTTATTTTGAGTGCATTCAAATGTTACAGGCTGCACCCATTTATGATTTCACCGTTGTTTAAAAAAAAAGTAAAATAAATATATGTAACTGTAAACTCTGTACTTGGTTGGCTAGTTTATTTTCTGAATCTGGGCAGAATCTAAAACTGTTCTCTACAACAGCACAGAGAAGATTAACCAACAGACTTTCCTTACACCAGAACTAGTTAAGTCTTTAAACTGAATCGCTCCTCCTGAAATTGAATCTTTAAAAACAAATTAATCCCACACTCAGATGTAGCTAAAAAACAGCTAGTCATAATCCTCCACATCCCACTTTCACACATACTAGGAGAAGGCAGCTCCCTCAGCTTTCTCCTCGTCTAACTAAATATCTGTATTATATAGCAAAATATTTCTTTATCCAACTTTTCAACTGCAAGGTGGATCTTTTCTATGTTATTCCAACTCTACATCCCTCTCAGTTCATTCAAATTCTATGAACCTTAGTTTCTTGTGAGAATCAAATTAAATCATATACCTACAAACATTTTTAAGAAGTAAAAGCAACAGACTTATTCCAAGCAGGTTTGTGGCCAAACAAAAGAGAAGGATGAGAATGCAGTTAAAACCTAAGAACATAAACAGTGAAGATTTAAGCCAAACTTTGTATTTCCTGAACTAAAGCTAACTCACTCTTTGACAAGCTCGAGTCTTCCATCTAATAAAAACTGGCTTAGCGATGATTCATGACAAGATCTCACCAACTACTGCTCGAGAATCCCAGGTTGGCTGCTGACAGGCGTGGCGCAGTTACACAAGAACACCGAGTCTCAGGTGTAGCGCTGACTAGCTTTGGGAAGGCGCGGAAACCGCACAGGCTAACAAAGTCTTAGGTGCCCCGGGACTAACATGAAGATAACAGGACCCCCTTCAAACAGGCTCCTGCGACGGTTAAATAAGAGGCTTTCTGCAAAGCTCTACCACAGTGTGTGGCACATCTGGGAAGCACACAGACACAATCGGGACCAGTAAACGATACCTCTAAAATACAATGAGAAAAACAAGAGGTACATATGTACTTTATATATCAAGTTACAATAAAATCTCTTAATATAAATTCTTTGGCAAATGCCTGGTAAAAGGTGTGCCTTAATACAAGAATGACTCTGCTGAGTGTCCTGTGATCTTTTCATAATGGGTCACCTATAAATTTCAACAGGTTTCTAAAAAGGTGACTGAGAACGAGAAGACCATCACAGAGTAACCAGCGCGCAAGGGCCTTCTAGGTCACCCCAATGCTTCCCACAGTTCTCTTGCCCGTATACATTCCTCATTCAGTAGCAAGTTTTCAGTAAATCACCCTCACAAGTCTTTCCCAACCACTCACCTTGATTTTCATACAAGTTGCAACAGATGACGTGACATTTAATTAATTTATGCAATATAACTGACACAGACGGGTTTGCGAACAAACACACCTGACTCTTGGTAAGCATACCACCTGACTGGTTAGGTAAAAAACGTCCAGGAATGTCCGAGTCCGCTGGTCATGAGCGTGAATGAGCCACAGACATCACAGAACAGTTTCCACCAGGGAACGCACATTGTTTCATCTGCTAAGCGAATTCCGTGGAGGTCAGAGAAGCGTTATACTGTACCCAAACCATAATCATCATCATCATCACCACCACCACCACCACCTTCATCTTACTCTAACTGCAATTTTGTAGGGTTGTTCTTTGAAGATCCCCAGAAATTGTTTACTTTTCCTTGACCAAAGCATACCATGACTATGAGAAGTCACCCAATCCCTTCCCACAAAGCTATAAAACAAACTTTCAATTGCTTAAATCTAATCACATGTTTTCAAGACCAGCCTGTAGTAATTCTAACTTGCCAGAGACAGGAAAAGACCTGAGAACATTAAACTCAGGGCATATTACAGTTTGGCTCACTTACTCACACACCTCTATGAACAACAAATGAGAGCGCTGTGCGCACACAAAACTCTGTGTGGCGCATGTGTACACTGTCAGATGAACAAAGAACTGTCTTGCTTCAGTTCTGACAAACTGTGTTCCATGGCACCCAAGAATCAAATATTGCCCACCATCTGTTTTAGAAATAAAGTTTTATTGGAACCCAGCTCCATATATTCATTCCTGTATTGTCCACAGCTGCGTTCATGCTACAATGACAGAGTAAGTAGTTGCCAGAGATATAGTATGACGTGCAAAGCCTAAGATGTTTACCATCTGGCCCTTCACAGGAAAAAGCCAGCTCTGAGAAAAAATGTGGTGCCTTAACCAAAGACCCAGAAGCCCTAGTCCTCCCAACACTCTGGGGAAGAAAATAAAGAGCTACACAAAGAAGATGCTCATCTAACGTGCAAGTCCCCCTGATAACAGAGGAACTGGTGATTTAAATACAGTATCAGTTTTCTGAATGACCAAACATACACAATGAACATGGGCATGTTCTCCGAATTCATTATTCTTGGTAAATGCGAGAAATAGGGGTCATAGAGGAAACTTCATTTATTGTTTATGGGCTCACTTTTAGGTTTCCTGTCCTGAAAAAGAGACATGAAAACAGTTACGCAGTCCCGGGATACGGATGAAACACTCCTGTGGGCTTCAGAGGCCCATCATCCCGTGCTCGGTGCGGCTGCCCGCTGTCCAGCCCTCCCAACACAAGCTCGTGTGCTCAGCACTGCCATCAGAACCGCAGGCCTGCTATGTCCCAAAACAAGAATATAATCACTGTTCACTCGTTTCACCATTTTATACATCAGTATTTTAAAAATATTCTCATGTTTAAAAAAAAAAAGCTATTCACAGATTATCTTTCAAAAAATCTGTCCTGGTAGTTCATCAGGAAAACAGCTCTTCCTACCATATAGCCCAGCACAACTCAGCGTCCTTGTTGAATGCCTACAAGAAAGATAATTACACACATCATTTCGTTTACGCCCAGTCACCCACCGGCTGGGTAAGAAGTCCAGACACTGGCACTGCCTGGGCAAAACCGGTGACTGCCAGTCACATCCGCCTCTGGGCTCCCTCAGGTAGGAGTTGTTTCCCAGCGATTACTCCCCATTTCTCACAATAAATCACCAGCACAAAAAAGCAAAAACCATGGAATGGCATTAAATGCGGAACAAGAGAAATGCTCATATATGTAACCTGAATAATACTGTAGCTTTAACATCATTATATTTGAGTAAATTATGACTCCAATTTTCAAAAGATTTGAGGGTCTATACATACACAAAGAGCTAAACTGTACTCATAATGACACTCTAATTTTATAAAATTCTTCTCTGTCAAAGAATTCAAACCAACTATATATTCCTGAAGTATATTTACACCACTACTGTCCTCCAGACTCTGATGTTTCATTTAAGAAATGTAATAAAAGCAAGTAAATCCCAAGTGCCAGGTAAAGGTTCAGTATTTACTCCCCAAAACAATTCTTTTCCAAAGTAATGAGACTGATAATCTACAAATATCTACACATTAGGCTCAATCAAAAAGTAAATAGTAAATAATCTCAATGCTTGCTTACAGGAGGTGTCAAAATCTTAATTTGTACATAAATAAACTGAAATTAAGAAGAGCTTAAGCCCTGGCTGGTACAGCTCAGTGGATCGAGCGTGGGCCTGTGAACCAAGGGATTGCGGTTCGATTCCCAGTCAGTGCACATGCCTGGGTTGTGGGCCAGTTCCTGGCAGGGGACTCACGAGAGGCAACCATACATTGATATTTCTCTCCCTCTCTCCCTCTCTCCTTCCCTTCCCCTCTAAAGAGAAATAAATAAAAATGTTAAAAAAAATTTTTTTTTAAAGAAGAGCTTGAGTCCTTCGCTAAACATAAAACAAAAAACCAAACGACACTCATACAAACAAAAAGCATAAAAACGGCTTATGTAAGTCATCTTCCAAAGACTAAGTCCAGAGGCAACTGTTTAGCAGTTTGAACGTTTGTTTGTTTGTTTGTTTGTTTTTTCATTAGAAAATGGTCCTAAAGCAGCTGCAAAGCCTAAGGGGTCTTCTTATCACCAAGTCTCAGAGGTCGGTGACTCGGGGTAAGTGCGATGTCTAATTTCCCTACAGAACATACAACTCTGACAGGGACGTGTGTAGTTCCAGGGACTGGAGAAACCATTCCTATGAAGCCACCTCTCTGCTGAGAGGAGGATCAAAGCTCGGCAAGAATAAACAACTGCCAAGGGCCCACAGCTAGAAAAGGACGCAGAAGGAGCGAAGAAGTGCCCCTCACTTCTGCACGGATTCCTCAATGTGTCTAACTGGGCTAGACTTGATCAGTTTCCTTAAGCTCACAAAGAGAATGTAGAAAATAAAGGGAAAAAACTGTTAACTCCGTGGGCAAGAGTCAGGGCGGTGGAAAGGAGGCAATGGCTTAGGGCGACTATGGGTGGACACGGGAAGCTGCCTGAGATGGTACAGAGCTGACCTGTGCATAAAAGCAAAGACCCAGCATGAGCGACTGGCGTGGGCACTGCACCCGTAAGAAGGATGCACGAGACTGACCAGATCTTCCCTGACTCAGAAATCTGTTCACAGTCTAAGTTTTAATGGGACCTCTCCCGAGCAAAACTACTACTATTACCACTAAACACCTGGACTCGTAAATCATCAGAGCTCACTTCACCTCCTCCACAGCCCAAACAGCAAAGAGAATGCCTCCGAGCTTAGAAAAACTGCCCACGCCCCACCGCAGTGTCACCCCTGGGTGCGACGCCAGGCCAGGCCCGCTGCCCACACTCTGCTTACTCGCTGAGAGAGGTCTCAATGCCAGGGCCCCGTTTCTCTTCCTCTCAATACTGAAAAGGGAAAAAAATAGCAAACGCACGAGCACATACTATTGATATGTTTGAACTTGCTTTGAAAAGCATAAGTCACATTTTTCACTTAAGCATGAAATTATTCTGATTGAGTTTGCCATCCAATTAAATGACTTGACCATTTTTTAGGGCGTTTCACACTCACTTTCAGGGTTTTAGGCACAGTTGAGACTCAGCTTTATCTCAGGTCTGCTTATAAATAGCTGCCCTGTATTTTAAGTACAGGGCAACCTGCCAAAGCATCTACTTCTTAGTTTACTTTTTTTTTAAAGATTTTATTTAATCATTTTTAGAGAAAGGGAAAGGGAGGGAGAATGAGAGGGAGAGAACCATGGGTGTGAGAGAGTAACATAAATCAGTTGCCTCTTGTATGCACCCCTAACCGGGGACCAAACCAGCAAACCAACAACCCAGGCATGTGCCCTGACTGGGAATTGAACCAGCAACCTTTCACTTTGCAGGATGACACCCAATCCACTGAGCCACACTGGTCAGGACTACCTTTTACTTTTCTATTTTCTAAGTCATATATCTGTCAAGCAATAATGAGGAAGTGTCATTCCAAACAGTCTTGCTTCTTCACACATACCCCATCCATGACTGTGGGGAGTGTTACTGGATAAACACACTAAGGTGTTTTTACATGGGACTTACATGTAAACCTTCATGTGAAACTTATTTACTCCAACATAAAGCGGAATCTAAAAATGGTCAAGAGAGAAAACCAAAATAAAAGAGTCATTCCAAATATAATTCAAGAAAATAAGAATCATGTCTCGCTCAAATGAGAGCAAAACACACCTTTCAAACGCTTGTCGAAAGCATCACAACAGTGTCTCGGAGGACATTCAATCTGCGTTCAAATGCACCAACAGAATCTTCTGATGAATTTGTTTGGTTACCAAACATTACATTAATGATCCTTAAAAAAATTAGCTGATATTTTGGTTGGTTTTAAATGTTTGTGTGTTTCAACATAATTGGACCGTGGCTGACCATTTACAGACAGACTTTAGTGTGACCTGACACACTACACTTGCTTTTCCCATGTGGAGAGAATAGATAAGATTAGACATAGATAGAAACAAGTATGTAATATATTCAGAGAGAAAAATGTTTTTTAATTATTCCATTTGTGCAAGGGCCAGATTTCTAGTAAGAGCAACTGATAGAATATAGTAATGACCCTGAATAATTTTTTTTTTAATTCTTAGCAACGGGGGCGTCAGATCTGTAACCCTGACTCTAAACAAGGATTGTGTACCTTCAGATCCTAGTCCCTAAGACTGTATGTAAACCAATACAAAAATCAGCACCTGAGTTCTAAATCCAAATAACACTTTCTCAAATGCATCTTGTCAATGGGGGAGAGACCCACTCAGCAACCAGAGACAATTTTGGCCATTAAGTCCTTAAAAACTTATTTAAACACTTTTGCCACCCAATGATAAAAAAAAAGAAATGGGTATGATTTAGGGAAGGAGCAGGAATAAATAAGCAGAAAAATACATGGATGATTGTTTAAATATTTATTAGTTTTATGCAATAAATGAATGGGCATTAAACTTCTGAAGAATACTGCAACCCTTTGTAGACAACACTGATAAACTATGCAATTCATCAGAGTCATAAGAATAACATCTGGCTTCCAACACTTGGAGTAGCTATTTTAACGCGACTGGAAGGAAATGGACCTTGACCATAATTGGAGAAATAAGGGAAGGAGGCAAAAGAAATGTTGACATTTAGATGAGAGTTAAGATCAGTGCTATGGGGAGATTAAGTGACAATACGAAGACTGAGGGAAAGTGGTCTGGTTTTAGTGAAATACAAAAATTTTGAACATGGAGAAGGATAGACAGTAAGCCTACTGAGTGTTAAGGTTTGGATCTAACATCACCCAACACTAGTCTGACAATAATCTCGTGACAGACAGGAATCACAGAATGAGGAACAAAGCAGGGTATTCAAAAACAGCTCAACTGTTTTCATTTACAAATCTGTCAGCGGCTCACAGTTATTGGGGTGAAATTCCCTGTCCCTGGTTTTAAGTACAGGTAGCACCTGATCTCACCTCCTTTCACAGCACCAGAACTCCACACGGGGACAATAAACTGAAGAGGTTGTCATTTAAAAGGAACATACTGCTTCTGGTTATAAGAAGGAATTGAAGTATTTTTTCAATCTCATTGAACAAGTAATAAAAGCCAAGCAAGTGTGGAATATTCAAGATTCAAATGACCCCAATGTCCAAACTGTGAAGTGGATATTTTTAAAGGGGGAGCTTCAAAGGGCTCCCAACTTGGTTTAAAAAGAAACAAGCAATGTTTCAACACAAATACATTCATTCCTTTGAGATGTGGATCTTCAGGGTATGCTTTGCAAAGTGTATGAAAAACCAAATATCCAGCTCTCTCCCTTTCTTAAAGCACACACACACACACACAGCACGCAGTGCTGCCCAGCCATCTGAGAGCCACATGGCTGGAGAAAGATCTAAAGCTGCAACAAATTAAACTAGATCCCATTTCTTTAAGGTCCAGAACTGAAAAGAACCGCCAAACACTAGTGGTGAACCTGTCCCCCTTTGATCTCCATTGTGACAAAGAAGCAAGATGACACGCTCTAACGGAAAATCACTACGATGGATGAGAGAAGGGCTACTCTTTCTTCGAATTTATCTGTTCAGAAGGAAAAGGGGTGGGAAGTTAAAGGGAAAGAAATAAATTCTCAAAACACAAAATAATCCTTGTGAGATAAAAATACCAATAATGGAATGAAGAGGGGAACAGAATAGAAAAAATGATGCGGGAAAAATTATGTTGATCCCCATCAGAAAGGGGAGAGATTCTAAAAAATAAGTAGGAAACAATTACTCATTTAAGTAAGAATTTTAAAAGAAACTACTTATGCTGCAAAGCTACAAGCACAAACCACCACCATTCATCATGGATTATGCCTACACTGCAGTGACTCTGGAGCCCATCTCAAAATGACTGAAGTTCATTA